>JAHDVE020000692.1:0-40586 GCA_022606495.2 Halesus radiatus
TATCAGGAGGTCTAAATGTAAACATTATATTAAATTTATCAGTAACGAAAAAGAGATAAAGTAAAATCTTCTATAAATGCCTGAGTCGACCTTTGATTATATTTCAACAAGCAGTACAACACTAGTTGTTCAAATCGAAATGTTATTGGAGATTCCGTTATATATACTATCTTGTTTTTTATTCAGCTGTTGCTGAGTTAAAACTTAAAAAACATCGAAAAGTCTTGAGTTTTCCCGTTGATTTTGTTGTCGAGAGTCCTCGGCTACGATTTAATTTAGAATTTACCTCTTTGTTTCGACTTAGCTCTTCCTCTGCTGCGCTGAAGCAGCGCATATTTTTAAGTTAATCGGGCAGGGATTGGTTTGGAGATAAAAGCTAAAAGGAAGAATGACTAGATTATGTTGATGTTTAATGCGTTAAATTTTCGGCTTTCATCCTTAGCTTTCGCGCCACTAATTTTCATAACAACAGTCCAGACCGACAAAACTGATGGTATTAGTTCAACAGGGTAAAAAATGCGAGCTGCTGTTTTAAGTACCCCCTTGAGTCAGCCAATTCTTGAGTCCGAGCATCTCGAATAGACTATAGATTCTCATTTTGCTGATAAAAATAGGTTCGATCGAGACATTTTCGAAAGTGGGACTCGAGGAGACACTCATAATCGTAAAATACTTCAGCTTGAAAAAAGACATATCCAATATAAAAAAAAAACACAAAGGATGGATGGACAGGAACAATTGAATCTGGGAGAGCTCCACAATCACGGAAATGTCTTATCAGGAATAGCTCATAAAATTCACATATGCATTGCCAGATATTGCTGCAGGTTGTTGGGGTGAAGTGGGAAGGAAGGAAATTTCTATGACTAAATTTGGAACTGGATAGTTGATGGAAGATCTTGTGGACTTGGATAGAATAAGTTTGCTTGTAGAAATCCACAAGTGAGTGACATATTTCCACTTCAGAGCAAATGAGACAAGAATAATGAAAATCGAAACAAGAACCGTCCCCCAGCTGGAGAAAAAAGCCTTGTTGGATGTTCTCCACTTGGGGTTGATGTCGAGTGGTTTCTGTTTTTTAAATTATTTATCTATTGACTATAAATTGAAAATTATATCTTTTTAGATTTATTTATAGTATCCATCATTCATATCCATTATTCTAATGTATTTATATTTTGGCAAGTCTATTTATTGATTGCGGCTAAAATGCTGCTATTTAATATATTATTCGGACTATTGGTTGATTTTCATTTAACTGTTTGTTGTGTTTACCATTTCAAATTACTCCGAATTGAACAAAAAATTGAGGACATAAAAAACCACTAACAATATTTCGACATATGTATTAAATAAACTATCTCGTAAATATTTTAAATATTGTAAATATTTTAAACCTATTAATTAAAAGGAAAATTGCTCAATCTGATAAATTACTATATAAAAAAAATTATTCCAGGCCTTATCGATTTTTCATTAGATTTCACTTTTGTCCAAGAAGTCTTAAAGCGTAATAAATATATTTGGTCCGCTCATCAAACAACACGTAACCAATATTAAAATAGTCCCAACAATTAACTATGTAAAAAATGAGTTCTCATAACTCATTTTCAAAGGGCTTTAGCTCTTTGTGACCGAACATTAAATTCACTTTTACCCATCTTGCGAGATCTAGAAATTTTGTTATTAATGTTCATTTTTTAAATCTACTTCTGTAATTCTTCATATATTCTAATTCTAAATTAACAGTGGAGAGAATCCTAGTTTTATTTTCTTACAAATTTAAATATCGATTGTATCGATATTTAAATATCGATTGTACTTTCTGAATAAAATCGGATTTTTAAAAAAATACACTCAAATTGCTGAAATTTAAAAAATTAAACTTAATTTTCTTTCTAACGTTGACAAAAACTCTTAAGTTCGAACGGAACAACATTAGTAAACTATAATATAAATAAAGTATTTGTATTATCTGCTTAATCAAGCATATATTTTTAAAAAAAGAATTATTCATAAAATGTGTTCTATCCAAATTTATATAATACTACTAAATAATATAACTATATTTTTTTTTTGTTTTTTTTAAATGTCTCACTCACCTTTTCCATATGTAATTATTATTTGAGTAGTAGTTTTTTCAACAATAGGTCTTTGATAAATAGAATTTTTTAACGTTTTTAAAAACTTTTTAAAACTTTTTTTTTATTTGCTAGATAAAACTATAATATATTTATTAGAGTTATATTTAAAGACTAAAAAAAAAAAATTCAAACTTACAATTTTTTCAAGCATTGATATGAGCCACTTACAGAATACCAAATTCGAGGAAGTTCCTGAGTTCACATGGTCCCCGCCCGAAGCCGAAGCTAATTTTAAATTTATCGAACAGAGGGACTCAGATGCAAAATTACTACCCCCTCAGATATTCCAAAGTAAAACACTCAAACACATACCTATATATTATACCTTAATTCCCGACGTTGTAAATGTTTTTGTATATAGGAAATACTATATCTCATCTCAAACTAATGGAGTCCACTCCCTTGTATAAAACTCTACACTCGATGCCGAAAGGAGTTTTGCACCATCTTCATGTTGACTGCAATGAAGACCTAGCCTTTCTCAAAAAACATGTGGTCAACTACCCAAACATCTATATTGCCAATGATTGGAGTACTTGGTGCTATGGAACTAAAGAAGAGGCAGAAGCTGGCAAATGGTTGACGACCGAGCAAGCCAGGTCCCAATTTACCACAGAAGAAGAATTTGACAAGGCTATTTTGAGTATCACCCAGTTTACCAAAGAAGAGCAAGAGAAATACACATACACTCCTGGGGTATGGGATCATTTCTAGAAGAAAATCGTCGGGTTCCTCGCGGTGTTCTTACAATAAGAGCTCTTCAAGCTCTACATGCTCCATATATGCGAGTATTTGATTGGAAATGGTTATACCAGAGTTGAATTCAGGGCTCCTGTTTTTGATATTAAATGCAAAGACCCCACCAAAACTTAGGGAACTTAAAGAGTCCTCAGAATTTATGAAGAAGTGTAAGAGGAGATGCAGAAAAAATATCCATTCTTTAGTATCGGCATTATAGTCTTCGGATTGAAGGTATTTTCGCCAGAGGTTCTTGCTGAATATTTTCGAAAAGTTTATAATGTCCATTCACATGTGGTGGTTGGGATTGACATGGTGCAGTAAGAGGACAAGTTCGGAGACTTCGGACCATATGCTTAAAGCATACGTGAAGTGCAAAAGGAATTTCCCCATCGGAAGTTGCCTGGAGCCTTCCATGCTGGAGAGACAACCAATAAGAAAGTAGATAACATCTGGAAAGTGATAGACTTTGGAACTAGCCGAATTGGTCATGGACTCAACCTCCTTCAGAACTCTCATCTCATGGAGTAAATCCGTAGCAAGAAACTATGTATCGAGGCTAACCCTTTGTCAAATCAGTTTTTAAACTATACCTATGATCTCGTCACTCATCCAGCCATCTGCTTCTATCGATACGGAATCCCCATCAGCATCAGTTCTGATGATCCTGCGCGTTTTGGATATAACGGAACCACCCCAGACTTCTTCGTGGCGGTGCATGCCTTCCACTTTGATCTGAAGGACATAAAACTGTTAGGCTTATATTCCATCCTTCACAGTCTGGCTACTCCCGAACAAAAGAGATCAATGTTGACTCACTTTGAATCGGAATGGGCACAATTTATTGCCAAAGTCTGATGTTTTAACTAATGATTTTGCTTCTTACCTTATAAACGAGTCAAAACACTTTTTTTAATTTTAGAGTTGGCATAATGAATTTTTATCAGGCATGCCTTTATTAGGATTCACAAAAATATAAGTAACTAAATAATATGGGGAGGTTATTTTGGAGATCAATAATCAAAATGACTATTAATAACATTTAAATAAATTTAATATGAAAGTAAATGATAGCTGAGATATAATAATCGTATATTTCAGTAAAGTCCTTTCCGAATGTCTTTCGAAATCATGAGCACAAGCGAGGGATCAACTTTCTTGACTCCATCATAGATTTTGCATAGGTTTTATTCTATTATCTGCCTTTTCGCAATCATCCTCTCAAATCGGTAGGCGATACTCAGTTTGGTTGTTTTCTCTACTGCTTTTGGAAGGGACATTTTAATAATTATATTTTATTTGTTAGTGGGCTATTTTGTTTTCATTATAAATTTGAGTTGCAAATTTAATGCAGTGAGAGTGATATACGCTAGTACGTGTTCCGAAACCGATACTAACACCTACTTTAATAGACCCACAAAGTTTTCTGGAGACACACTCAACTTGTTTTCCTCGATTATTGATTTAATATCTTTGGCATCCCATTCCACTACATAGAGAGAGTAGATGTCGCGCTCGGTTGTAATCTCAAGCTTAGTCCTCGACCGTTGTTTGGAGAAAATTCGAAGCATCACGATGTCTTAAGAATAATCTGAGTTTACAATTAGTTAGTCTTTGATCTTGGCGGGTATTTATCTCTGGAAGACTTATTAATATCCGTCAGAAAGTGAGGGATCGGACATCTGCTGAGATGACTTCTTTTTGGCTTCCATAAAATCGTTAAATGTCTCTCAATAAAATTTTTATTTTAATGAAGTCGTTGATTATTTATTTATCTATTATGGAATGATTTTAGTGCATTCTATCGTTAAATGTATTTATATTAAAAAAAAAAAAATATGATACAATTTGACAAAAATTATACATTATTATTATATTTCTTGAAATATAATAATGGACGATAATAACAACACATCAAGGCAATTGCTAACATCATATATCTCCAGATTGTTTAAGAGAGATACTCGAATACTACATACCAGCGATCCTGATGATCCATACACCTCTTTTGTTAACTCCGAAAAGTTTATCACTCTCGTTGACGATCCCGACCAACGTTTCATCAATCAAAAGAACAAGAACAAGGTCATGAGCAGGATTGGAGAAGCCAAAACCAACGCAACCCAAGGAGCAATGCTTGGAAGCATGGTTGGGGGACTATTTGGGTTTGTGGTAGGAATTTTCGCCGTGTTGAAAACACAAAGACTAATGACGATCCCGATATCAGTTTTCTTATGTGGAGGAAGTTTCGGATTTCTGATGGGGTGTGGATCGATGATCAGGACAACAGACACATTTCCTCAAGATTATGTTATTGAGTGGAAAGAAACATTCTATTATAACGATAGAGGAAGAATAAAAAAAGAGCAGTAATGATATTACTTATATTTATTTATTTTTACTTTGTGATATTAAAATATCTTGCTATTCTTACTTTTTTAATGTGAACAAAATGAACGGATATTAAAAAAAAGATTTAAGAAGTATTTATGCAATTTATAGTAGGAAAGAATAACAATTGTCAAGTACTTCTCAAGTATTGTGATTGATTACCATTGCTTTCATCGCACCTTTGGCAGATCACCTCATATAGTTCACTGCATCTGCCGCATCTCTGCAGGTTAAGCTTCGAGATACATTGTCCACAGTAGACGTCTCCTTTGAACAGCGTCTTGCTCCTGCTGCATTACTTACATTTCCTCAGGCCATTCACCGGAAACTGCATCCCAAATAATTCAATGGCACTCCTCTTATTCTTGGAGACAGTCCTTTTGCATAAACAAAGTCCACCTTGAATATGAAGTTATTGACATCTCACACAATGCTCGTCTTCAACTCTATTCTCGATGCTTTGCCGGCTCGCTCCTAGTTTTCTCGAAGTATTTAAATTCTGGCTACTGATAATCGATTTGCGATCAGTCATGTTGCTACGATCTTCCCACTTTGATATTCCATTTAAGTGCTGGTTGAAGGTAATAGGAAATCGCTCGGATTCCGCAAGGTAGTCCTCGTTGCCGATGTTGAGCAACTGTGCAAAATTCGAGCAATTTTTATTTAATTGTGCGGTTGGGATGTCCCTTGGTTGGCTTGCCTTTACTATTTCTGTACAAGTAGAATAGTTAATCTATACACATACTCTAAATGCGTCAACAATAGCCTGCAACGGAACATTTCTTATATCCGAATTCAGATTACGCAGAAGTGTCTATTCATTGCCAAGCAACTAATATAAATGCACATGGTTTTTGTGGAGGATCTGATGAAGTGCCTTAGTTCTAAGGTAAGCGAGCAGCGCTAATTAAAGTGTAGGATAGAGGTTGATGACCGATTGCACAATATAACTTATTTGGCTGCGGGATGTAGCATGGTATTTTTGTTTTATCATCTGCATTCGAGTCAGAGCTGCTTTGAGCAGTTGTCTCAAGGTTTATTCGTGGCAATAAACAAACTAGTTTCGCTGTACGGTTGTCTCACTTACCACGATTCTGAAATCCGCCTTGGACGCATTGCTGATGTCCAGCACCAGCTCGTTGACAGTGTCTTTGAGCAGGTGGGTTTCAATGACTCGGATCGCAATTCCCAGTAGTATCGAATTTGGGCCCGATCTAATTTCAAGATACTTTCGCTCTGCTTTGAGTATGGCTTTTCCCCCTCGACGCTAGAAATGTTAAATATTAACAGCTGACATATTCAATTCTGATTTGCCATCTCGAACCTATCTGGTTGTTGGTATTTTATACTTCGTAAATTCTACATCGGGTAGGCAAGATAGAGACAATGCCTGCATTTAAAAAAATGGCAAAGATAATTACTTATTTGTTTTTTTTAGATTATTATAATTATTCTTATCCTTAATTGTAGTTTATTCTTAAAATAATGTTTATTCTTTCCTAATAAAAATAGTTCAATAAAGACAATTATTAATATATTTTCAATATTTGTTTTCTTTTTCTGTTATATATCGTTTTTTTAATAAGAATATTTATGGATAAATAATATAGATAAGAATATCTAAAAAAAAAACACACACATGTATTATTAATAATAATTCAGATTTAATAATATGAATTTCTTTTTAATAAAATGTTTAATCAAAAGTATTGTTTACCTGTATTTTTTTAATCTGTCACAAGAAGACTCTCAACAAACATATTAATAAATAACACATTAATCATTCACATCAAATTTTTTTATTTCCTTAGTTTATTTATCTTCTTCAACACACCGTCTCTTGATTCTATAAATTTAGGGTTGACTTTCCCCTATTTTTCGCCAATCTAAATAGCCTTGTTAAAATAATCCAAAGCTAATTCATATTATTTCTTATATTAGTGGACATCTCCAAGTCCGTAGATCGAGTACGGGTCTTGTGGGTCTAATACATGTGCTATCCTATAGTTTATTTCAGCTTCTCCTGGTTGATTTTGTTGGTAAAACAAATTTCCTTTACTGTTAAAGATTTTGGTAGATTTCGGGTTTATTGCTTAGGCAATTTTCAGATATTTCAGGGCATTCGGATAATTTTTTTGGTATGCATAGCAGTCCCCAAGTATCCGATAGACTTATTCGTTCTCACTCGAATCGTACTTTTTGATGAAAGCCAAGGCGCGTTTAATCGTTCTTTTGGTTTGGTTCACATTGTAAAGTTGTTCTATTTTGTCAAACTCTCTCTAGATTTAAAGAGATACAGAGCTCAAAAGCATACAGCCTTAATTTTCCTGATGCTCCCTTCTATTTTATTATTATTCATCTGATTCGTTATTATTATTATAGGGTTATTTGAGATATGTCTCTTTTTCCATTCGATCATTATGTTCCAGAGCCAATTGATTATATTATAGCTTAACTTCTGGGATGGATGGGATATTGCGTTTGTCTTTCGAAATGATTCGCTAGCTCGGCTACGTTTCGATTAATTTTTCTATAATATATCCCGGCGGACTGAAAAGAGTTGATTGATGAGGATATTTTTGAAGCATTCTTGACTATATCCCTGACGCGAAATTAATGGTTCCAATATTTTGGTGGGATTAAATTATTTTCTGGAATAGTGATTTTTAGTCAATACTGTATAAATTATAGAAACCGTCTTCGCCTCTCATTGCATAAGGATTTTAAATCACATATGTTTGAGATTTCTCCAACACCTTCTGCAAATGCTAAAGAATATAGAGTTAGGTCTTTTTGTCATTCTCCTGAAGAGAGCAGAGCCTTGCAAGGTTTAAGATGGAGGCAGGATGATCATCACCATGAGTACTCCAAAAGTCTAACAAACAATTTTCAAGATTATTACTTTCTTACATTTTGACAGTATAATGATTTTCGCTATTTTAAATGTTTTTGATGAGGTCGATCATCTGACTTCTCGTTTTCACGAACTTTTCTTTGGTTTCCTCAAGCAGATGCTCCATTTCAGAATTATATTTTTTAAGTAACGATAGGTTGTGTTCCTTCTTTTTGCTGAGCCCTCCTAACAGCATGGATAGTTCAGCCATTTGTTGCCCATTCACAGCTGAGTAGTTGCGGGACTGTAGGTTATCCAAAATCGTTTAGCACTTGCCTCTCAATTCTTGTTCAATATCAAGCATCATCCTGCTAAAGTTCTCTCCATTGTAAAGAGACATTGTGTTTTCGATAAGCAACTTTGTATACCTGGTTCGGCATTCCCACTGATTTCGATCGAATTTACTCTTCACCAGTTCCTCTGGGGATGCCGCACTGATTGATTGCAACTGCTTTTCCATCCTACTCCAAGAACAGCACTGTAGCTTCGACGACTCGTGATAGTGCTATTCCTCATTGCCACACTCGTCACATATAAATGGGTTATCGCATTAGCTGTAAACACAAATCCGCTTCGATGGATGTCTTTTGCTGCAGTAAGGTTGAGGCCACGTCTCGTTCGACATCTTGTTTTATATTAAAAAAAGAATGACAATTGTGTATGGGATTGTATTTTTTTGACAATTTCGAGAATTAATTGTTATTTTAACTAAATAATTCCCTCTATATAGATATTTTCAAATTGGAAATTTATAGACTATTATAATAATAATATTAATTTATCACTCGCCCTTTTTTTCGTACTGTTGTTGTTATTTTTTAATATAAAAATCTAACGTTCAAAACAGATCAAAATACATCACCCACTTGAAATACAGTTTCAAAAATGACACTAAGTCTCCTTTATCCATGATGTGCATCACATCTTCCAAAGTCTTTGGGGTTTACGTCTCCACCTTCGCTCCGAATTCCGCGGTAAATAATTTCCAACTCGTCTGGTTTTTCTCGGCTTTGTTAGCTTTAAGATACTTTAAAAACTAATTTATGGTGTATCCGATCGTAAAATAGAATTCCTTCCACGAAGTGGTCTTGCAAATCTTAGCCAACCACAAGAGGAAGACTGAGAATTCGGGGTAGTGGAGTGTGAGGTTTTTCTTTTTGTAGTTGTTGAGCACGTTGGCGATATTGACCAAAGTAAATTAAACATCATCTTGCTTATCGATTTCAATTGGATCACGGAATTCCCTAGAAACATTTATAAATCATTAAAAAAATTGCATACATATGATATATCTTTGAAAATTCTTGAAGTTGTTACCATTTTTCTCTTTCAGCAGATAATCTTTCGTGAAGAGCGAGTGTCTCCTTTTTGAAGATTTGGAAAATGGCGACGAGGTCCGTACTGTCCAACTCGAACTCAGGCATTTCCTTTTTGACCTCGAACTCGTTCTCAAAGGGAGTCCGCACAACATTGTTTTCTAGATAATTTGCTTGTCCCATCATTCGATCAGAATCATCTTGACTCTAAGTAACATTTTTTTAAATAATGGAATTACATCGAATATATGTTTGGTATGTATTATAAGTATTATATTTTTATTACATTGTCAGATTCTTTGTTGAGATCAACGTTCTTTTCACCCAGCTCGCCAAGGAAACTGTAAATTTTGTCCTCCAAGTCTTGCTGGTATTGCTCGAACCCTTTGTTCTTTACACTTGATTTGGGTGGTGCTAACTTTACTCCAATTTAATAAAAAAAAAGAATATTCAGAAAGAGATGAATAATAAGAAAATGAGTACCTTGGACTTGTTTCTTTCAGCTTCATCTTCGGCAGGAAGTTGTTCCTGGCTGTCCGTCTTGAGGTTGGGTTGGTGGTTGGACTGAGAATGGTGAGATTGGGGTGGATCTTCGGGGACGGGTGGCTGTTCACCATGCTTGGATTTAATATGGGTGTAGTAAGTCTGGTGATTTTGGAATTTCTTGCTGCACTCCTGGCAGTTGAACTCCTACATCTTGGGTTCGACAGAATGTGACATTATCTGAAATGTTTCCGAGAATGTTGCTGGTTGTTTTTAGTTTTTTTTTAGAAATTGATTCTTAATATTGATAATAACGCAGACAGTCAAGCTATATATATACTTTTTATTTGATATATATATATATATACTTGGATAGATTTCCCTCAAATTTAAAAAATATCTGTAATGCAGATAGAAATTAGTCTGAAAATCAAAAAATATAAGAAAAATGAATTGTTTAAAAATATCTATTGATGTTTAGTCTCGCTTTTTTTGAGATGCTATATAATTTAAATATATCCTTCTCGAAAAGTATTTATAAAAGTTAAATTAAAGATATCAATATTTAAAAAAATATTTTCATATCTTTTTTATTACTTTCATTTCAATTGCAAATTATACGATTTCAGAATTTTTTCCTAACATTTGAAAAATACCATTCATTTTTTTATCCGTGTATATTTCAAAATAGATATATTGAAAAGTCACTGGTTCTTCAAGGAATATTTTTTGTTTTTTTTTAATATAAACCGAAGAAGAAGCAAATTGTCTTAAAATCTATCTATTGATGATTGTCTTCATGTTAAATAGGAGTTGTGAAGCACATGAGCGTATTATAGTTTTAGAAAAACTACATATGGTGTTAACTTAGCCAAAGAATTTAAATATACATTTATTTAAATTTATTTATATTTATTTCCCCACTTTTTTTAAATAAAATACAAAGGATTTCTGTTTTCTCAAATCATTCGATTTCGTTTCACTTGGATGAATGATAAACAGGGATGGGATGGTTACCGAAACAACTGCTAAACTTCTAAAACTGAATTTAATTTTAATAAGAAATCTGCAAAAACAAATATTATATTATAAAAACTATAAAAAATACATATTTTTTAAAATCTATAGAAAACACTTTGTTAAATTGGCTTGTCTAAGGAAAGATGTAATGCAAAAATTGGGTTAATTTTACTTATTTGAGCTACACCATATTATGAAAAGCCTGTGGAGAACGAAATCACCAGATAATGCATTCAAAATCTGGAGCCTACTTAATCAGAAATTGATATAGCACATCAAAAGATAAAGGAATAGGCTGCAGAAATATACTGAAAACTACAGAAAAATAATAATAAAAACCTAAATATTAAAACACCATTTTAATAACGCTATCTATTTATTTAACTTAAATATGAAATAAAATATATTAAATTTATGAAGGTATCCCAAGATTCTTCCGGCATCACTCATCAAATATAAAAAAAATGTGATGTTTCGAAAAGCGCATAGAATTTAGTCAGTTGAATACTAGATACTTGTTTTCAAATCTGAATCTTCTGGGCTTCACCAGCCATTACCCTGGCGTTAGTGTCCGCTTCTTCTGTATTATTATTTTCCTCAAATCTCATGATTTATTCACTTCGCAACTCCACCTGTCTCGCATCATTCAGAGTCACATGCTGTCGATTGCTTTCCTACTTGCCAGGTATGGAGTGTCTCGTCTGAAGTCTTTCGTCTTCACTTTGGAGTTGCTGGGGTTGTGGCGGTAAGGTTTGCAATGTAGCACCGACCTGTGTTTCTTGATGAGGTGGCATAGAAGCTGGGCGAATGCATTTATTATATACGCAAAGCACAATGAGCGTGCCTACGACGAGAGCTGCTACGCTAGCTATGATGACGAGGACGAGTCGAGTTGCATCTTCTGGATTTGTGATATCAAATGGCATGCAAACTTTAAATGATTATATTTCTGTACCATTTATGAATAATTTATAATAATATGAATGTTCCAAATGTTTTTTAAAGTTATTTTTAAGTATTAGCCATTAATTAAAGATGTATTTGATTGAAGAATAAAAAAAAACGATGGAGAATATCTCTATCTATAATACATCATATCTATTTATTGAAGTCATCGCTCCATTCAAAGGTCATCAGAAGTGTTCAAAGGTCCTCCCAACCCATTGATCGTCAGTTAATATTTTAATAAAGTGACCAGAAGATACGATGCAACTAGTGATAAGATAAGCTTTCCATATACGAGTTTTGAAGCTACGTTTTAAGCTAGTTAGAGGATTTTTAGATATTTGCTTGGGCTTTGATTAACAGAAGTATGTGGCGCGTTTTTCTCATCAGCTGATAGTTTTGTCTGAATTTTGCTGCTCTTCAGCCAGAAAACCCCGACGCCGAGGATACTAATCAAGCATAGCGACCACCAATTGGACTTTGTCATCAATAATGCTAATAGTCCTCCTACAATTTTCGCTATGTATAATGTTGCTCTCTGAATTTTTTTGAATCGTATACATCAGATTTTTATGTTTGGTAGTTTCTTAAAAAAAACTAATTTTTACCTCAAGCTGCTCCTGATCCTTTATGAGCAAATATCTTTGATACTCGCTTTTGGATTACGGTGGAGCTGTAGCCTATTTTTATTATTCTACAGGGGTATGAGTTTTAGCGATGGGTTCTTTAGTGATTTCTGATGGTGGATCAAGGGTGACGTCAAGCTTGGGGAGAACATGGGGCTGAGAGGTACTCAATA
This sequence comes from Halesus radiatus, assembly GCA_022606495.2. Lineage (NCBI taxonomy): Eukaryota > Metazoa > Arthropoda > Insecta > Trichoptera > Limnephilidae > Halesus > Halesus radiatus. The sequence continues at coordinate 12,730 of JAHDVE020000692.1, forward strand.
TCACCCCCCCTTGCGCTTCTTTGGTAGCTCTTTCGAGAATCTTTCTTCTCCGCCTTTCTCTTGCTTCTTCTTGAGCTTACATGAATCAAATGTCTAGGATCTTCGGATAACTAGTTTAATTATATAGATCGAGAATAGTTATTACGTAATTTTAGTTTAAAAAAATTCAGAGTAAACTTTACTAACTTCTTTTAAAAAAATTCAAATCCTCAAATCACAAAAAAAATATTAGATCAATAATAAAGCAATTCTTTTTTCCTCCAATGTTTATTAATGATATATTTTTTATATCACAGCATATCTTATCACTTATTCTGCAATATATTGAAGAAATATTCCACGTCTAAGACCCCGTCTTCTGGCAAATCTGTGCAGTGCACTGCGTTTTTGGTTTTGTCCCTACCGAATATCGCTCGAATCGACTTAGGACGCACAGATCGAGCTAGTTCAGGGTCATGAGGCCCACATAAATCACGAAATGAGTTGACGGGGTTTTCTTGTCGAATCTCGATGGCGATACAGGGGCCGTTAGTCAGTTATTCGGCAATGCTGCCAAACTCGGGCACAACTCCCTTGTAAACCTCGAGAAACTATTCTGCTGAAGGTCTGTCGAGCCAGAACATCTGCATTGCGCTGATCTCAAAACCTTAGCTTAGGATCATATCAATGATGGCTCCTGCCCTGCCCTCGGCCACTATGTGTGGTTTAATAATACAACATGTGCAGTTATTGAAAAATGCCGGAGTCTATAGTTATTTAATATAAATAAATAATTATAAAAAGCCATAAAAAATATATATAAATAATAAATTGTTTACTCTGAGGTTTGATTTGGCAGAAAATACGAAATCAAGTTCTCTTTGTGCTGAAGTCAAAGAGTCACTCCCATGACAAGCATTTCTAACTCCCTATTCTCCGAACAACGCGCGGATCGAGTTGGGTTTCTATTGTTTCGCCACTTTAGGGTTAGTGGGTCCGAGTAGCTGTCTCCATTTTGTGATACAATCGTCGCTGACTAACTCGAGTCCGACGACAAGATCGCTCGATATAAACTTTGTTAGTCCTTCATAAAAGGGTTTTCCTTTGTGTTATGCGTAAAACTGTTCAGCGTCTTCCAGCGCCATCTTGACCATCTTGAGGTTGCCGATTGTGAACCCACTTGACTCGATGATGGATAAGATTTTTCCAATATTCATATAACAATCGGGTTTGATCATAGCGTAAGTCCTTTACAGTTTTATTTTTTAATTCAAGAAGATGTGTATGTTGTATATTTTACTTTCCTCTCTGTACTTCGAAATTCTTTCTGGTGAACTGATCTGCGTAGTCCACGACTTTGAGCTGGCGAGAGTAAACATTGAGGACTGCTCCGATGAACAGATCCTTGAGTTGGATGGTTGGGTAGTCACATCGTTTTAAGAATATTTTTTTATTTTTGAGATCGAACTACAATATAATATCATTGATATTGAATAGATATGGAATATACAAGTATGATTTAGTTTTGATTGTCTAAGATAGTAATACCATTTCGATGGTCTTATCGATTCCAAAGAATGTGAAGTTGTAAGTTCGCAAGAGAGAGGCTGCTGTGTCGAACCATTCGACGAGAAAGACATATCGGTCGTCACTCATTATGATTATTCTGAGGGTTGGTCAAGGGGGTAGTTATATATTTTTTTCTAATAAGATTTATATAAAAAAAATACTTTAACGATTTATCATAAAATGTTAATTTCTAAATAGATGTTTTATGTGTATGTATTATAACAAAATTAATTATTTGCTTGTTTTATAAATAAAATATTTATATTTTTAAAATTAGATAATTGATCTAAAGTATATCGAAATATAGTATAGCTTTTAATTATATATCCTAACTAATAAAATAAGTAACTGTCCACAATGTGTAATTAAGTTTAGGCAGTTGACAAGCAGTTCAGGTGTTTGTTCTTAAGATTGTATTTGGTATTAACTGAAAAATAACAATATACTTTTATTTTTAGCCATACATATATTTTTATCAGGACTACAAGAGCCTTCTTCTGAGCTCAGCGTATGAGATGCTGCTTGACTCGGGTAAGTTCGCACGACTTCTCGATGTTCGCGTCGTGGTCTGCTGCTTAGTGAACACCACGATAGGTTCTTCTCTCCCATAGGACCTGCTGGGTGCTGCTGCCTCACCGTGCTTGCTATGGTAGCTTTAGGTCACATTATGCAACTCCTTGCTAGACACCAAGTTAATTTGGTTATTGTTGCCACGAGAAATATTACTCTTGCTACCGTATTTGGCGATAATATCCTCGAAGCTCATCTTGTTGGTGGAAGCGTATTCTCCTCCAACGTCTCCACTGTATTTGCTGATACTATGGTTATTATTGTTGTTGGTTTCATACTTGCTTTCATATTTGTATTCGTATTTCGATTCTGCTGCCCCGTAATTAGGATTGTCGTATTTTGACTCGAACTTTGCCAAGTCAAATTCTGACGAATATGGGTATTTTGACTCGCCATAAGAGGGAGAACGATAGCTGGTTGCGTATTGATTGTAATCTTTCGAGTCGTAATTGTAAATAAGAATGGGATCTTCCTTTCTCTCTTCCGTTTTTCGGTAGTTGGCATAGGCGTGGTTAGAGTCATCGGCCTCGACTTCCTCGACCCTGTTAAGCTTGGCTTTGTATGCATGGGCGTCTGCCCCTTGAGACTGTGGTTGTGATTCCGATTCATGAAAATATCCATATAATAATATTTTCGCTTCATTTTCGGCAGTCCTATCATAATTGTCAATACCATACTATTTGTGATCGTCCGATGCTTTGCGATAGTTGACTTGTTCGTTAGAAGTTTCCTGGTAATTCTGTTGTTCGGACTCAAAAGTATACTGTCTTTGGTGATGGACAGCCTGTGCACCACGCGCCTCTTTCTCTTCCCACTTAACCGATTTGCCCTTCGAACTCGCTTTGCTACTATCATTTCTCTCAAAATTAGCAACAGGTAGTTCTTTGGGTTACTCATCTATAACATCCGTTTGGGTTGCAATTGTAATCAGTTACTACTCTTGGGGTGGTTGTCGCAAGTCCAAACTATCAGTTATTTCTGTTTATTGATTGACAATAATCTTTTCTTGAACTTGAAGTACAGCGGAAGGAGATTTAATTTCTGGTGACGGCTGTGGTGGGATTATCTCCACTGGTTGGGAAATAGGTTTATTCTAACTTTTAGGACGCTCTACTTGGAGAGGCAGTTCCGATTTCTTCTGTTCAACTGCCTGTTGTTGAACTTGTTACTACACTTTAGTTTTTTGAATGACTTGCTGTTGCTAAATGTGAACCACTTGCTGGGCTTGTTGATGTAGCTGGATTGTCTGTTGGCGACGCACCTCCTCCTGCTGGATCAATAACTTATCCACTTGGTTGGGAAGCGAAGTAACTGGTTGTGCTTGTTGAATATTAATGATCACCTGACCTCGTGGATTTGAGTTGTACACGTCTGTTGGGTTGACGATTCTCGGCGGTTGTCTCTCAACAGGAGGCATAGCGCCAATATTTTGAAGTGGGGAAGAAATAGTCGAAGGAGTTGGAGCAGGGATATGTGCAATTGAAGAAGTAGCTTAATAGGTGCTCGTGTTGTTTTGGGGCTGAACAGTTGATGCTTCGAAAGTGAGGAGTTTTCTTCCGCTCACTTCCTGGAAAATGTTGTTGATCTTAGAAATTGAGTCCCTAATCCTTTAATCCTGGTTATTGTTGTTGGCAACTGATTCAATTTTCTTGCTAGGGGTATCATACAATGTCTGTTATTTTGTATTGACATTCGTTTGATTCTGTTCTGTAAGCTCATGGATAATGGTTTGTTTTGTGGTTATGGTTTTATTTTCATTAGTTATCGCTGCAAAATTGTTCACGTTCTGGTTTGCTATCGATTGGCTAGGAGCTTGGCTCTGTGATATTATGGGAGCTTGGCTCTGTGATATTATGGGAGCTTGATGAATAATTTTAGGTGTCTGAATAGGGACTTGGGGTTGAGATAATATCGGGCCAGGTTGCTGAACACGAAGTGTCGGATTATGCAACTGTTGATTGAACTGAACGGGACCTGTTGTTTGGTAAGAAACTGGCGAAGCTAATGTTGATGTTCTTCGATCATTCGATATATTGAGGTTGGATAGGTTGTTAACAACAGTAGTAGGGACGGTTGAACTCATCGGCTTAGAAAAGGATGATATTGTGTTGATTATTGATCCTCTTTGCATTGGGACACCTGCTTCACGGTTCATAAAGAATGGTGTCACGTTTCCAGTCGGATTTTGAGTGATTTGTTGGACTCGACTGTTTGCTTTATTTTAGATTTGGATTCGAGGAGGCGGACTTCCCACATATGAGGGGTTTGCTTGTCCAACAGGTATGCTAACTTGAGATACTTGATTGGAAATGATTACTCCCGTTGATGGTCTTTGATTTGTTGCATTGAGTGGTAAATGAGTGTTTGATCTTAATTGGTGTAGCGGTTACGGCTTGGAAACTACGGTGCTTTGTCTGACGACAGTTGGGGCGATTGTCGGGGGAGGATTGACTGTGTTGGTCGTAGTTATTGTGGTCATGGTAACATTTTGTAGAGGTTGGGTTGAAGAAGCAAGTGGAATTGCAGTAACAGTTGGCGACGAGGCATATAAGTTTGAGGCTCCATTGGTTGTGGAAGCAATCTGCGCAGAAGCAGTATTTGCAGTAACGTTAAGATGGTTGGGAACACTTATTCTCTCTGAGTTGGCGTAATCCCTAACAAATCTTACGGCAGTCGGATAGGTGGCAGGATGGATTTGCTGCAAGCCATCATGGAACTTTGGGGGGAAGCCACCCTGACAATGTGCCTCAACGGCGTTAATGACTTGTAAAACCATGCGCTCTTCCTCTTCATTTTTGTGGATTTCTTGGTCAGGAGAAAGGAGGCTGAAGTTTGAGTTGAGATGATTTGATTCATATTATTCGTTGAGCCAAACTCGAGTCTGTCCGCTACGGTTAAATCCAATCATCCTGTCCTGGACGTTGAAGAAGCCTTGTTTTTAGTACAGTTCATCGAATCCGATGAGAGATTCGTGGAGCACGTACAAACCTTGTGGTTGAGTGAGCGTTGGGGCTTCTGACAACAGAAGTGGAATTCGTTCGGTCACGACGACCATCCTGCGTTCGTCTCCGCGGCAGAGGACGCCGTCGGAAGATGCTTATTCAACGTGATAGATCCCTACTATATTTTTGGTGGTCGAGGCGAGATTGCGATATTCATAAATATCCAACTCTTCGCTAAATGAAGCCTTGGGCTTCACAGAATTATATAATTCGGCTTGCTCGCCTGTGAGTTGGTTCTGGACGATGGTAGCATACTCGTTTTGGGCGATATTTTGCCATTCCATGCCCATTGGTTGTGAAACCTGGTAACTGGCTTGCGATCGATTATTTCCCATTCTTGTTTTTTTTTTATATAAATAACGATAAATTAAGTATTACTGTATTTTTTATTTATATTAAATATTATCGATATTGTTTGGATTTTTTGTTCATGATGTTTTATTTATTTTTTTTTAATTCTTTTTGAAATGATGATATTATTTTTAAAATATTTTTATGACATGAAAAAAAGCACCATTCTAGATTCGTTGTGATTTTTAAAATATTTTTTCATATATTAATTATTCTTTCAACAAAGAAATAAACATATAAAGTCAGGTTTTTCTACTGTCAACGATTTATATGATTTATATGTAATTTAATTTAATATCCCATTTGATCAATGCTTAATTATATATTTAAAACTATAACTCAATGGAATGCATATTCGTTATGGATTGATTATCTGGAATAATAACTTAATATAATACTTTAATAAGCCCATACTATTAATTATGGGAAGAAAATGCAATTTACTGGCATCATAAAATGAGAAAAATTATTCAATAAAAAAAACTATCTCATTTATGGGTTTCCAACCAAGTTTCGAATTCGCTGTAATAAATTCGAGTTGTCGAGCCTTCTTCGCCAATCTTGACGGAGGCTACCTTGTCGTTACACAGTCCTTTCAGAGGGAGCTGGGCAACGCTGCAGTTCCTCCCCTTCCCCCCATTCTCTTTGTCGAATTCATCACGACTTGTGTCCAAGGCTTGCTGAAACATGTGGGAGAACACCTCATAGTTAAGTTCATTGGAATCGTAGTAACCCTTCTCTAAAAGTTCCTCGATCTCAAAAGTCAATTCGAACTGGTTCCGGATAATATTGACTAACTCTGATTTTAGGACCCTTCCTGATTTATCGTTATTGCCTCCAAGTGCCACAAATGCATTGACTAAACGAAGATAATTTCAAGCATTTGATGCATAAAGACAATAAGGTATAAAATATATATTATTTACGAATTTAATTAGTTTAATCTTCAGACTCTTTGATGATTTTAACATCTTTGAGCAGTTGAGCAAACACTGAAAAATCTAGTCGGTTATTGTTCTTCGATGGGATCAGCTGGTCCAATACTTTGTACTCGATTTCCATGTCCATTCCTAATTTTTTATAAATGTATGTATGTTTATATGTATTATTATTATGATTTCTTACTTTTAAGAATGTGGCGTGCATCTGCATTGGTAATTTCGGGATTTTCCGAAAAATGTTAAATCGCAATATCGATATCCTTGAACTGCTCGACTCCTTTTTCAGCTGCCAGCTTTCGGAGCCGAGAACCTTCGTTGACCACTCTGGTTGGTTTTTTCTATATGATTTAGATAATTAGATGTTCAGATAATTTAATTATTATATCTATTTGATAGGGCGAGTCCAGCCAAAGCTTTTGAGTAAAAAAGCATGTTGGACCGAAATGTATAGGAGGAAACGATATTGATAAGAATGAATTTACGATATTTTTGCGGCTGTGCATAGAATATGGGTGAAAGCTTTTTCTGAGGTGACGTTTTAGTTTTTTAGTTTTTCGTTATTCGATTATTTAAGAGATATTAAAAAAGGGTATGTTATTGGTATTATTACTATTATATTTTTTATGCGAGTTTCTTTTTTTAGAAATTAATGAATTTCCATAAAATATTCCATAGCCATTGCTTTTATATTCGCCAAATAACCAGATCATGATATAAAACGATGTTATTCAAATCGAATTTAGTAACTTTGATTGAAAGTATTATAAGTATTATTATAACAATCAATATGGGTTTTTACATTAAATTTGGCCAATCTTAAAATTGTGTTTAATTATACGTGTACAAAATACAAACATATGATTATACATGCGTACCTATCAATATATACATAGATATATATTACTATATAATATATTTATACACTTCACTTGGAAATATCATCGTCTCGCTTTCTGAGGATGGCTTCCCGCATTCTAGTAACGTCCTTGACTCCCGCATAGTCACTCTGCTTGAGTGCGATATTTGCACTTATTTCTTACCAGGGCGATTTCTAAAATTCATCAAATATTATTAAAAAAAAGAGATGTTAACATTATTTCATCATCTATACATAGTTGCGGATTTTGTCCTTGGAGTTCCTCTCAGCTTCTCGGTTGGTCTATCTTTTGAGTTACTTCTGTTTTTATAAAGAACTATACATTTTTGTTAATTGCAAATATTGTCAAATGTTAGAAATATCCTTTTGTTACCTTAAGAAATCATTGAGTTGTCTGGTGGCTTCTTCTTTCTTTTGTTGTTTTTGTTGATATTCTTATTCCTACAGCAATTAAATAAACAAAATAGAAAACAGAGATCAGAAGATGTAGATACAGATTTAAGTCTCAGCTGGGTTGATAATGCCTATTCTTCCTTCCTGATTCTGAGAACAGTTTCGTCTTCCAATCCTTGGTCCTCTGGTTGGTAGGCATCGACAGGATACAGTCCGTAACCGCTACCGACCGGGTTATCATCGGTGTACGATAATTGCTGGATGATGGTGGATGGAGCGACTTCGGTTGCCGGAGCAAATTCGTCGTGCTGGTCATATTAGTTGTGAGGTTATTGATATGAGTCCATCCCTGGCGCAGTTTAGCTTTAAAAGAATTCGTCCATTGTGCTTTAACTATTTTTACGTTGTTCTTTCTGGCAAAGATTATGTTAAATTTTAGTATTGTATATATTTATTATATATATATTAAAAATGAATATGAATATATAGGAATACATATAATATAAACTAAGAATATTTAAAAATACTTATTTAATTGGATATTTAGATTTGGTTCTTAATATTTCTTTAAAAAAATATTTAAAAATAACTCTCACATTCTTATATATATATACAAAGCCCTGACACTGTTTTATTTAAGTTACTAAATTAGTTGATTATGTTTAATCCTGAGTATATTCAATAAAAATGGCAAATTCAAATCAACACTAACGAAATCTTTATCATTTTAATAGGCTATCCCTTAGAATATCTACCTATAGATACATAGATACCTATATTTTTAAAAAAATATATATCCAGATTGATTTGCCAATGATCACTTTATTTTATTTATTTATTATCTTCATATAATATTATTAGTAATAATTATAATTTATAACTCACAATATCATCTACCCTATCATTGAACACAAAAAAATGAGTTTAACTTTGCTAGGTCTTAAAAACAATTACTACAAAAACGGTATTCACACTATAAAAACTATTTCATTTATCCCCCAATATACCTATCTATCTGAAAGTGCAGGCATCTGGTGGTTTACCAAGATTCTCAACAAGGCGATCGGTGAGGAGCGATACGATAAAATCAGAATCGCTAGGAGGATTGCTTCCAATAAATTTTATTATACGAGGCAGCAGATGCTTTATCAGTGCTTCATCGAAACGCCAGATCTCGCTTGTCTTCTCGGCATCTACCCTAAAGTCGACAGCAGTCACGGCTTTGGATTTAACAGTAACATACATTCCTCATAAGACCTTCTTTTTTGTTTGGTTATAGACACTTACGAAATGTACAGGGATTTCCAATAAAACACGATTAACTCGGATGGTTCGTTTGGCATGTGGATTGTCTATATTGCAGCAATTTATGGCATCCACGAATATTACAATTATATGCTGCCTTGGTACTGGAATAAAAACGCACCTAAAAAGAATGGTGAGGAAGAAATGTACAGGATGAAGGACGCCATTGCCTCCACCATTCTCGAGGACTCTTACGGCCTGCAGTATATCGAGTGGGGGTTCATGCCCCATGACACACACTCTGTCCGTACCCGATTATCATCTGGGTTGTCACACCCTGACGACGTTAGGGCCATGCACATGAGCAGTTTGAACAGAAAAAACAGATACGTGTAACACTATCTTCAGAAAGCCGGCGAAGATCAGAGGTCTATGCAGTTGCGTTGATAATGATAAATATGAGCCAACAATAAATATATTTACCTTATAAATTATTGTAGATAATAATAATAATAAAATATGTCTTAAAACATGAACTCAGACTGTTTAACTTTGAGTTCAGTCTTTGATCTGCTCTATCCTATATCTTATCCAGTCAGTTTGGGATCTAGATCATTGGAGTCCAAGTAGGAGAAGTATGTTTACTAATTTTTATGAATTCAAACATGTTTAGACAGGAAAAAGATCGTTGTTTCCTTGAAATAAATTCATATTCTTTTTACTCCTCACGTCGTTAAATTCAATTTTTTGTCTTATGCACTCAAAATATACTCTACATAAATAATGGTTGTTTAAAAAAGGAATAAAAACTAACCAAACTAATATTTGTTTTTAAATAATATATATTTGTATTTGCACTTTTTTATTTTTCTTTGTTTTTGAGCGATTTCTTGTGAGATATTGTTTTTTTTTCTCCAATTTCGATAAAATATAGTTTTTTTAAAAAAAGATAAAACATCAAATAAATATAGTCTTAACATCGGTCAGTACATTTAAAAAAACGAAATTTATTCTAAGATTATTACTCAACGTAATAAACATAGTTATAATTTTTTGAAATTCTACCATCAATTGTTTTCAATGCAATAAAATAATCAAGCAAACAGTTCAGGCAACGTGAGGGTCGTTTGCAGATTCCGACCTTTCAGCGAAAAAGAAAAGGCCATTGGCCCTCAAAACATCCACGAACTCATCGATAACAAAACTGTCCAGGTCAAATAAATACGAAACGACAAACCAGAAATGCATTTCTTCAACTTCGACAGGACCTTCGAGACTTCGGCCAACCAGCAGGACGTATACAACTACGCTGCAAAGCCTGTGGTTGACAGTGTATTGGAAGGATTCAACGGAACAGTATTCGCATATGGACAGACAGCTTCTGGGAAGACGTACACGATGGAAGGGAATATATACAGTGACACCCAAGCAGGCATAATACCGAGAATGGTAACAATTATTGATACCCTTTATGATTAACAAAAATATAATATGAATACCGTTATTATTGATAGATAAAACATGTTTTCGATTCCATCTCAAATAGCCCTGACACTCTGTAATTCCGAATCCGAGTAAGTTTGGTGGAACTGTACATGGAGAAGTTGAGGGATCTGTTGGATATTTCAAAAAATGACTTGAAAATCCGTTCCGACAAGACCAAGGGAATCTATATCGAGAACCTGACTGAAAATTACATATCCGAACCAGAAGAGGTTCAAGAAATGATGAAGGTTGCCCAGCTTAATAGGGCCATCTGTACCACTAATATGAATGAGCGTTCCTCCCGCTCCCATATGATATTTATCCTCACAATCTCGCAGACCAACCTCCAAGACCTCTCTGCGAAGACTGGAAAGTTGTACCTAGTAGACCTGGCAGGCAGCGAAAAGGTGGGCAAGACGGGGGCCGAGGGCAAAGTACTAGATGAGGCCAAAAAGATCAACACAAGTCTGACTGCATTGGGAAAGGTCATCAACGCGCTGACAGACGGGAAGTCGACTCACGTTCCTTATCGTGACTCCAAACTGACAAGGGTGTTGCAGTAATCACTCGGTGGTAACTCTAAGACAACGCTTATTATAACATGCTCTCCGCATATTTACAACTTGCCCGAAACTCTTTCAACCCTTCGTTTCGGAGTGTCTGCAAAAAATATAAAAAATAAGCCCAAAATTAATAGATAGCTCACTGTGGCCGAGCTCCAAATGTTGCTGTAAAAAGCAGAGGGAAAGGTTTGTGAAAAGGATAAATATATCACGAGACTGGAAGATTATATCAAGGTAGACCTCAAGGCCAAACTCCCAGTAGAAAACTCAGATCTCACAGAGGATCACACGGCCGTCGAGCAGCCAGACGACGAAGAGGTAGAGGACGAAAAGATCAAGGCTCTCGAAGCAGAGCTGGAGCTTGAAAGAGCCAACGGTCATGTCCAAGCCGACAAAATTAATTCTATGAAAAGAGAGCAAAAAGAACTTAACACCAAATACAATGATATGGAAAAATAAAATTCCTCGATGCTCGAAAAAATAGTTTCCCTCGAGACTAGACTATTATAAGCTTCGAGTGCCTTGACTACTCTAAGCAGTAACACTAAGGAGAACCTGGGAGCTTCACAAGGACTGGTCTGCGTAACTGGAGAGACAGAATTGATGCTGCAAGAGCTGCAACAAAACTACGAGGCAGAACGTTAGAAACGAAGAAGATGCGAGGACCAGATTCAAAAGAACGAAAAAGACCTGAAGAAGAAGATAACGAGTCTGGAAAACAACATCCAACAGCTAACATCCTGCTATTATGACCTATTTGTCGAACAAAGTAAATGGAAGGTCTAGAATAGCATCAATCTGTATAAAAATATTCTATATTCTAACCTTCTAAACATTTTTGTATATTCATTTATAATGTGGTAGACGGAAATTGGAGAGGAAGAATTATATCATCAGTTCTCTGGAAAACACGATCAATGACCTCAAGGAATAGCTGAACACGAAAAGGACAGACGAAGACAGTGACGACTCTTTTGATGTGGCTGAAGACTCCAGAGCGAGGGAAATCAGAGCGCTTAAACAGTTCGCACACTCCAAACTCGTCAAACCATTACGGGGCGGAAAGGCTAAACCCTGATGCATAACATATGTCTCTGAGAGAGACGCATTGTTGCTTTCAAATTAATTCAGACACCTTAGCTTCATCTTATATTTAATAATAAAATATAACCATATTTGTATTTTTTTTAATATATTGTTATTTACTGATGTTAAAAATAAAAAGTTTAATAAAAATATCCTTTCATCTACGCCCATCTCAAAGAAAAAACATGACTCTTTGTTGGCATTATTTCCACTTTTTGCTAAAAACTATAGAATAGTTTTTAGGATAAACCTTTCTCAAATTATATGGCTTAAAGTCAAAATATGCTTATCTTTGAACATTATCGATACAACACACTTAATCAACTAGATCCGATTCTTCTGGCGAATATCTTGTTTGTCAACTTTCTGTTCTTAGCAGCAAACCTTCCAGCCACGGTATCGACGTCTTTCACTTCACCTTTCTCAATCTCATCAGCCTTGATTAGTTTTCTGTCGATCAAGTCCATCACATTAATTTCGCATGTGTTGTCACTAACATTCAAAAAATATAGTTATAGTATTCCAAGCATTCATGTTTTTAAAAATAATTTGATAGGTAGAGTACGGATGAACGATTGCCCAACCTCCCGTGTGCATGAAGTCTCCAGACACCCCTTTAACTTATTGGGTGAGCTTCACTTTGAGGAATCCAGGAGGGAGCATGTAGAGAGCGGGTGGGGTTTTGTTTTGGATCACTACTGCAGCTTCGTTCGTTTTGGTCATTATTCGCGAAAACCCGTCGAACTGGGTCAACAATGTTTCTTTGGGAGTATAACAAAAACACAATAATTTGAGTAATATATTTTTTTGTTGGTACGGTAGGGAGTCTTGAGGGTGAGTTCCATTTTAACTTTCTTTGCGACACTGCTGAAAGAGAAAGCGCCAAGATTAAATCTATTTAACATGATTCGGCTGATCATCACAACAAGATGTAATAAAAAATTGGAAAATATAAATTGTATTTATTAAAAAATATGATTTTTTTATAACAATCAAGATTGTATTAATATTTATTCAACTTATCTTTGAAATGTTTATTTTTACATTAAATCATCATTTGTCTAATCCTCATTTGATATTTTTTGTATCGAATTTTTAATATATTATATATGTCTATATAAATTATAAATATTTTTTGTGGAAATTATAAACTATTTTAGACAGTTTAGTTTTTTATGGATTAATTTATAAAACATGTATTTTTTATTTATTTATAATAACTAATTTAGTATTTTTTGTATCTATAATAACACAGTAAAAACAAAAATACAAACTGAATGATATTGTTCAATCGCTTTTATGTGCGGCTTGTGCTTATTGCCCTCAGTATTACTTCAACCTTCGGTCTAACCTCTGTTGTCCCTATGGACTCTCTTAAATCCCTACTCCCTCTTAGCCTCATCAACTAACGATATTATGTCGAAGTAGATATCGGTAACAAAACGCCTATTTCTAAAAAGAAAACCAAACGTACCCTACTTTTACCGACCTCTATTTATATCTATTTTTCACTTCAAGTACTGTCAAGTATACATTGATACCACTTATGAAATGACGAGCATTGAATGCCTCATGGCAGACACTTGGCTCAAAAAAGTATACAATTTTTTGAAAAACCCATTTTTTCTGGTATACCACTACGAGTGCCAGAATTCGGACAAATTAAACGACAAGGAAACTCTCATTTTGCCCAAAATTGGACTCATCGAAATTGAGTTCTAGAAACTCTAAGGATATCAAAATTATTCAGGGAGAATTGGACTGTCCCAAAAGTCCAATTTTTTATCCACCTTACCTATGAATTATCAAGTCTTCTCCATTTTTATAAATAGCAATGAATTCGATCAAATGAATAGTCACATTGTCTTCGGAGGAAGTAGTCCCAACCTCGTCACGGACGTATCTCCAGCTATACAGCTACCTAAGAATTCGACTGCCTGGTAAGTGAATTTGGATTGGGTGTAGTTTAATAGTGTTAATATCTCTGGTGGGCCTGCGCGCCTCGATAGTTCTCTAAAGAAAATCCTCGTGCCTCCGACCGCATTCGAAATTATCAGTAATAAGTTTATAAGTACTTCCGATTGCATAGTAGTTCATAATAAATTATACTGTCCTTGTGAATCTGGAGACATAAAGATATTTCCAACGTTTAACATAAGGATTAACAACATTACCTACACTTTTTTGGCGGAAACCTATGTGAAAGCGGAGGAGGAAAGGTGCGAGATCATGATCGAAAAGACAGATGAGATAGACTTGGAAAAGTGGGTTTTGGGGATCCCATTTTTTAAAGATAAGGTAGTTACCTTCGAAAAAAATAAGAACCAGCTTCGAATCACCATGGCAGGCCATACGACTACGTCTGTATAAAATCTGAAATCTCCGATTCAGGCTGTTTTAAACAGTGCCGTTATTCTGATCCTATGCATATTCGTGAGTCTGGTACTAATTGAAGTCATCAGGCGTTTGAGTGGCTTAGCTGATGCTAGAAACGAAACCATCCACGACGTCATGTTGAGGAGACAGGAGTGAAATCGATATTATGCTTTTAAGTTGATAGGAATATGGATATAAATATATATATATGAATATATAAATGTATTCAAATAACTTTGTTTAATATGATCCGCAGAAAAATATCGAAAATCAACAGTTTTAGTACAAATACTTTGTTTGAGGTCTTTCGACGACCATATGATTGCTTTGTTATTTACATCAATCTCTAAAATATTATTAATGGTTGAACGTAGTCACAAATATTTTAAAATAATAGTCAGTTCAATGCTTTAGAAATTTACTAATTCAATCGTCATCAGCCTCAATTATTCCAACATCTTGACAAAGTTCCCGGAGCTTTTTGTCGATCTGTAGTGAGTTCTGGATCACCCTCAATTGATCTGCGTTGATTTAATCAACTTGGTCTTTGATGAACATTGCTTGCTGTTCGAAGGTGTCACAGTCCTTTTCAAAGTCAGCTCTGAGGGTCTGTCTCGCAATCAGAAAGTATTCCCGGACGTCCTTAAACGGGTCTTGCAGAACGTATTCGTCCACGGTGAGAGCCTCTCTGAGTTAGTCAAGTTCGGTGTGATGGTCGGTTATATTTCTTCTGATTTCTTCAATATTTGTCTGAAAGGGGAGGATGATGATCAATGGGAATGAATTGTATATTTTCTGGAGCTATTACGTGGATAGCAGTCAGTTGGTCCTTCAGCGTCGGTTCTTTGCCTAAAATTGACATATTATGAACACAAGATCAATCGATACTGTTTTTGCTATATATATGTTTTATTATTAACTAAATTATTTTAGAAACCTTTTTTTAAAAATTGAACTTAAAATTATTCTAATTTTCTAAATGTTTTCATTGATTCTATTTTTTAACTTTATTTATATATGTAACAATGGATTTTTTGGTTCTTGGCAATATATAAAATTAACTCCATACTCTTCAAATGCTTTCTCGGTAATCGAGATCTTGATGGGTCACGTTGAGCAGCTGCCCGATCTCTTCGAGCACCTCGGGACTCTTGGCCTTCACATAGAGCTTGAACAGGTGCTGTAAAGCGATGATCGAAGCCAAACCGTGGGTGTCGGAATAGTTTACACGAGAGTCCTGAGCTCTTCTCGACCTCACACTTCGAGCAGGCATGCGTTCCTAGTCTTCGATGTACTCAATTTGTTCGTTGACAAGCTCACTCATCTGTTCGCGGAATTGGAGTAGTTGGCTGGCTTGACGTGCCAGCACCTAATTTTTTGTCTCGAAGGTACGCAGGAAGAGATCTTTGAGGAATTGCTACACTGTATCGAAGTATCGGGTATAGTCAGCTTTCTTAACCAAATCGGTAACATCCGAAATGAAAGCGCCGAAGTTTACTTCACTCTCAGCAAATTCCTCACTTTCGTTCAGGAACTCTACCATATTGGCCAGCATACGGTTGACGTTGTGCACAAAGGAGTGGTCGGGAGTATCGATAACTGAGAAGACTGATAAAATTTTGATACGTTGGTAGAGGTTGTGGCGCTCGCGTTCCAAGTGTTTCATTCTATCATTCAAACGTGAACTCGGCACACCACGGTATCGACTCGATCCGCTGTGTACGGACTGCTCATTTTCTAGACTCTTGAGCTTGCTGAGTAGACGGTCGTTGGACTTCTCCAAATAGTAGATCTCCTCTTGCATGCGGTCACCTTCCACTCTCAGCAAATATTTATCCTCGTACTCCTCATTAGGTGTGATGGGGTAGCCATATTGCACTCGGCTATTCTTGTTTGGGGTGTGTCCGCGGTCTTACTCAATGGTGCGCAGCTCGGTGCGAAGTTGTGCATTCTCACGACGCAAACGATCCAACTCTGCCTAGAGTCGCCCAAGCGACTCCTCCAGATTCTTTGGTGAAAGTAGGTTGACGATGTTCTGGTCCGCCAGTTTCTAGTTGATGAGTCGCAACTCACGCTGTAGTCGTCGATTCTCCTCAATCAGTTCACGTACTGCTTCCTCGCGCAGGTCGTACCCTTTCAGCAAATCCAGCTCGCGTCCGTGGAGAAGCCGTTGGAGTCCGTCGATTTTCTCGAGGTACTTAGTCTTTTCATCTAGTAATATGGAGAACTTGTTCTCAATCTCCTTTTTGTAGGAGTATTCCTTCTCGACCAACATGTTTAGTTTGTTCCACTCGCTCTCGAGAGTCAGCTTCTCCTCTAATAGCGCCTGGTACTTCTGCGATGAGGTCTCTCCTGAACCATTGGGCTGCTGACGACTCTAGCGTAACCGCTGAGTTTCCTTACGTTCTGACTCGTATTTGGATTCAATTTCAACAATCATCTTGGAGAGTTTGTCGGAGTTTCTTTCGAGGTACTCGATCTTTTGGATATGGTTGTGCTCCTGTCTGTTTCTATCTTCGAGCTCGGTCAGCACGATATCATAGTCCTTTCGTTTCTGCTCCAACAGCTGCTCCAGTGAGTTGCGGCGCATTTCAATCTATCCCAGCTTGCGAGTCGCCAGGTCTTTCTCACTAGTAGTTTTTGCCATCTCCACTTCCAAGTTGGAAACACGGAAGTGCAAGTTGGATAATTCGTTGTTACGATCGGTGATTTCCTTAATTCTCAGGTCTAATTCCTTCCTCTTTGAGTCAAGCTCCACGTTCAGCTTGTTTAACTGTCGATCCTTGTCTTAGATAACTCGCCGGAGTTCATCAGATTGACCAATTGGGATTTTCTGAGAGGCCGATCTGGCTCGATTCAATTCTGACTCCAGATCTGCTTGCAGTTTCTTCTCATTTTGCTTATAAATCTGAAGATTACTATCAATCTGCTTCCGCAGCTCTTGCTCATTGTTTTCAAGGTTCCTCAAGGCAGAGTTAAGTCTGCTCACTTAAGATTCCAACCTACGGATAGTCTCCGTCTGTTGTACTGTCCCTACATTATTCAATGTTGATGTTTTTGCAAGGTCACCTTCAAGTCTAGTTTTTTCAGTCTTAAGCCTATTGATTTCGGAATTCAATTGATCCTCTTTGCCCTTTGCATCAAGTGTAACTCGAGATAGTCGATTAGTGAGATCTATGGTCTCTGCTACTTTTTTATTAAGATCCGCCTCACTTGCTCCTTTTTCTATTCTGATTTTATCTTCCCTTACCCTCAGTTCGTCGTATTGCTTTTGCAAATTTTGCTTCCCGGCGAGTTCCCTCTCGAGTGCGTTTTTCTAGTTTCTAAGTCTGACGATGTCATCGCGCAGGAGAGTTTCTTTATCCAGTGCTTCTTTCCTTAAGGCATTGATAACTTCGGTCTGTTTGGGGTCATTGCTCTTAAGAGTGGTGGCAGTCTTGAGTTCATTTTCAAGTTTTGCTAAAGCTTGCCTGAAGTCGTTATTTTCTCTGAAGAGAAACTGATTGTCATTAAGTAAATTGTTAAAGCTAGCCTCGTTGCCGTTGATGATAGAGACTAATCTTGCATTCTCTTCTGCTAACTGGGCTAACTTGCCGTCGTACTCTTGAAGTTTACTCACGATGTCGGAGGGGACGCTAGCAACTCCTGAAGGTCTCCGCTGATTTTCGATTTGAGTCTTGCGGGAGTTTTCGAGATCGGTCTTTAAGGCAGTGTTATCTTTATTAGCTCGCTCTAAATCTCTCTTGAGTCCGTCAGCCTCAGTGGTCAGATTTCGAAATGCGATATCACTTTTGAATTTTAAATCGTTCTCGACCCGGATTTTGTTCTCCAAGTCCCCTATCTTAACTTTAAGACTATTGACTTATTATCGATATATTTTTTATGCCTAGGTAGCCTTGTCCTTCAGTCTTGTCGCCTCGGATCTCAGAGATTGATCATTATTCTGGCTCCCTTGAAGCTTCTTGAAAGCATTTTCAGATTCTTGAAGTAATTTGGTGAGGGCGTTTATCTTGTCTTACTGGTTTGGCTGGTTACCATTTGCCAAAAGTTCTTCATACTTCAGCTTCCAGGCCTCGACTTCTACGGCTAATGCACGATTTTATTCTTTCAAACTCCTCACTAACTCTTCCCAGTAACGCCTATCGTTCTCCGAGACCTTGCTTTGCTACGATCGCTGGAGTCGAACTACAGTTTAGTTTAGTTTTGTCTGAGCTTCCTTTTCTTTCCTCTGTAATTCGTCGTTTTCCCTTCTCGAAACATCGTATTTTTCTCTTAATTCATTAAATTCTCTCATAAGAGTGTCGAATTCAACTCCTGTGCCTCTGTTTCCTGAGGAGATATCAAATTTTAGCGAATCCACCGTTTCTTGTAGCTTGTGCAGTCTTTGGTTAGCCTCATCTAACTGTCTACGGAGGTCTTCATTTTCGTGATGGACCTTGCTGATTTCATTCTGCATATGAACTGCTTGACCTTCCCGCTCCTTATTGCTATGGCTGGTGTTTTTTTGTAAGTCTGCCTTAGTTCGGTTGAGCTCATCCAGCAGTCGAACTAGTTCGGTTTCTTTGGTCTTCAACAAGCTTTATTTTTACTTCAGCAACCGTTGCGCTTCATTCGTCTCCTTTTGACTCGCTTAAAGGGCTTTCTTTGTGGACTGGTGTTCGGGTTTCTGCTTTTCGTAGATCTCAAGTTATTGGATCCTAACCATGCAAGTATTGTTTGTCTGTTCCAATTTGTTGATTTGGCTGTTGAAGTTCCTTTCGTTTTGAAGATACTTGTCAATTGCCTATTTGAGCTTCTTCACTTCATCTGAATCTTTGACTCTACTCTGGACTTCGGCTTTTTTGGCTGTTTCAAGCTCTCTTCTGTTTTGCTCGAGTTCCCTCTTGCTTGCCTCGACGTCCCTCTTGGCCTGGTCAGCCTACTTTTTGGAGTTTCCAATTTCTTTTTTTGCATTTTCAAGGTCCTTCTTATTGCTATCTAATTCTTTTTGAAGTCTCTCTATCGCTGTGCTGGTTCGTTTTGCATCTTATTGTTCTTGAGAAGATATTTGGAGATTTCGGCTGGCTTCGTCAAGCATTTTTCTAAGTCTCTCGTTCTAGGTAAGCAATTTTTATTTTTAGGATTTGGTTGATTCGAGGTCACTGAGTGTGGTTTCATATTCCTCCAGGTGTTCGGTATGCTGTGTTGACACGGTCTGGAACTATTGAATCACTTTTTAGTATAGGTGTTTGCTCTTCTCCAGTTCCTTTTGAGTTAATTCGATGTCTTTCTTTAATTTTACATTTTACTTTTTTAGTTCCTTCAGCTCATTTTTGTTAGATTAGTTCTCGGTTTTGGTCTTGTCAAGCATTTATTTGTTTCTCTCGTTCTCCTTCTGTGCTTTTTCGAGATCTGTCTTGGCCTTCTGGGCTTCTTTCTTAGCATCATCAAGTTACTGTTTGGATTTTTTGCTATCCGATTCCCTAGTCTTTTTAAGTAGGTCCAATTCTTTCGTAAGGACATCAATCTGTTTCACAAGTTTGCGCATCTCCTCATCTCTATTTTTTGTTTAGTTGTCCTTACCTTGCTCTTGCCTGCCAATAATCTCAGTCAGCTCAGTTCTAGTTGTTTCGATTTCTATTACCATAGTCCTGATTTCCTCGTCCTTAGCTTCCAACTTGCGACGCTCGTCCTCCAATTGTTTTTCCAGTTTACTAATCTTAGTCTCTAGGTCTTTTTGCTTCTTATCAACTGTTGTGGAGGACATCCGCAACTCCTTCAGTTCCTTCAGTTGGATTTCCAGCAAGAGAGTTAACGATTTTTCTGATTCCAATATGGTCGTATATAGTTCATAGAGGTCTGTATAGGGTGATTCCTCAGGAATTTTTTCCAGCTTAATTGTAATTTGCTCTAACGCCTTCTTCATCCTCGTTATGAGTCCATCATCAATTTTGGTTCCTTAAGTGTCGAATAGTTTGGAGAAACCTTTGTTCATAGCATCAATGTTCGAGTACTACTTTGTCTTCTGCAATTCAATCTTCTGTTCCTCCTGTTGTCTTTTCTTGTCCAACGTTTCAAAGTCCAATATGGTCTTTATCAAGGATTCGAGAGTTGTAATCACGCCAAGCGTGGTGGGGAATTTTTTCTTATTGTCGAGTTGCCTTCGCGCTTTTAACAGCTCGCCCGAAGCATTAGTATCGGTTTCCCTTTTACTCACGGCCAACTCGATGTTGGCACATACTCTAAACAGCTCGTTGTACTCAGCTTGTAACTCTTTGCCCTATCCTTTTGAGTAGTTGATCCTTAATTCTTCTAGCTCTTTTAGATACTTGACATTTGTTTGCTCTAGAATATCTGCCCTCTCCTTTTCTTTGTTGAATCTCTCTTCCATTTGCTTGAGCGGAGCTCCCAAGGTACCTTTCTACTTTATGAGCGTTTCGATCTCTTTGATCTTTTGTGCAAGGGTTTCCAACACCGTAAGAGACATGGTGACGATATTGGTGTTTCGATCTTGAACTTTTCTACTATTGTTTGACTTACGACTCCGGTTCACATCGGCTTGCCAGTTTTAGTTGTTCTCGATTTTTTCAACAATTATTTTGAGTTCAGACTCCCAAGCTGTTATTACGGTTGAGTCTTCTGCTTTGGCGGGTTTTGAAATATCTCGAATCTTTGCCTCGAGCTCCTTGATAGTAGTTCGTTCCTTTTCGAGCTCTGCTTTCAGTCTACTCAATTAGGCAGTCATTTTTTCGTCTGAGCCAGAAGGCTGCGGAGGTTTTTTCATACTTCCAGAAGGGATTACCGAGGCTGTATTAGAGCCAGATTTGATTTGATTTTGCAGTCCAATAATGTATGTGCAAATGGCTACCAGGGTGGTGTAAGCCTCTCTCGCTGTGTCAGTCTTGGCTTAACCGAGGGATTTTTCGAGCAATTTTCTCTGTCTCTCCATAGTCAGTATCGTCTTCTCGATAGTATTCTGTTATTCCATCATTTTCGTGAGTGTAATGTGGTAGTTGCTGGATTCATTATGAGCAGCAGCTTCAGCTATATCATCAAGTAATTGGAGGATGAGTTCAAGCATTTCCTTTTTATCAGGCTGACACTTTTGGATCATCTGACTGAACTGTTTCCGCGCCTTGTCAGTGTTCTCTTTAAGAGCATTGACTACGAAGTCTATGATCCTTTGGTAATCTTTGATCTTGGCCTCGTCTTCCTGCATCTTGTTCTTGCTATTGACCACTGCTTATTTGATATCCTTTTGCTTTTGGACGTTGCTTTCGGTAATCCGTTTCTGCAACTCCTAGTTCTGAACCTTGAGCACATCGATCTTGTTAAGGTCGCGATTAAGCTCATAGAGGTTTTTCATGTGGTTATAGAGGCAGGTGATGGTTAACTCGTTATCGTAGAAGGTGTTCCGCATCCACTTGTTAAAGTTTTTAATTCGCTCCAACCTCTTGAGCTCGTTTTAGATCGGTACCTTCAAGTGTTTCTCTGACTCCATCGGATAGATGTAACGATCGAATCGCTGCATTTTTATGATTGCTTCTTTAGCCTCTTCGCTGATGGACATTAGCTTGTTCGCTTCTTCGTCGTTGTTAGCCATATCCTCGTGCTGAATGATTTTCTGGCTGCCGACACGCGCATCTCGTTTGGGTGTGTAGCTACTGGTTAGAATCTTTGTCTTGGTCTTTAAGCTGAAAGAGCCTTCAGAAGGTCGATCCGAAGGCAATTCAGTGTATTCGTTCGATCTTACGAATATGACGTTCTCTAGAAGTTTCCTAAAGCAGCTGCTGATTCTCTTCGTCCTAAGACCTTTATGTATTGCCATGAGGTTCCCCAGTGCTTTACCCTTGGTTTTATGTTTGAGAGCAGCCTGCGAGAGTTTTCGGAAACTCCAACCTTCGCGATTTATAATCGCGAGCCTCAATACCATGCGGAGATGAATGATGTTTCCATGACTGAAGAGGCTTTCTACCTGCTAAACCTTTGTCTCAGAGAGTTCCTCTGGCTCTTGTTCGGGTTGGTGTTCTGGGAGAGTCTGCTTGGGGGAGAGTATCTGGACGGACTGATTGCCCTTGACTTTGGGCGTGGCTCTGGGAGGCTGTTTGTAGAGGCCGTCCAAAAACTCGTCAACAATAATATTTTTAGTGCGTCCTGCAGGCACTTCTGGGTGGTCCTATTACTTTGACATCAAGATTGATGGGTAAAACGATAAATGTTTTTTTTTTTATGAAGACGGATTATTTATATTTAAATTGATATATTTTTTATGTATATAAATTATGCGAAATAAACATACATATCATTGTTTAATCTTTATTTAACAATAAAATGTTTTATTTATTGTTATTGTTATTGTTTCGAGATAGATCAGTGTTTCTTTAAAACCCCTATTTTTTTATATAATAGCGTATATATCTTTCGAGTATGATTCTTATTTATTGTTTTTTAGAATTTGTAATAGGACATATATATGGCATTTAGAAGTTATAAAATTCAGATATAGTAAATATTTAAAAAAAAATAAGATATTATTATTAATACTTTATCGGTTAATCTACAGTTTTCCATTAAATCTCAGCCTCCTACAAAAAAGTTTCAGGGTTTTGTTAATCTATCTTTTGATAAGGAATTAGATCTAGTCACTCTTCCAATCATTTCGAGTTTTTTTATAGTTCCCGCCCGTATCGATTACTCATCCAACTCTAAATATTATTTCCGAACTTTATCCAGTTATTCTTGGTATTACATCAAATTTTCACCACAATATCTAAAAAATCTGAAAAAACTTCGTGATTATTGTTTGGGTTTATGCAAAATTCTCGAACTCAGTCTAATAATCTACAGCGCGAGGAGGACGTTGTGATCGTCAATGGCATCTTTAAACGATAGAGCGACGGACGCGTTGTATATCGCCAGTCGGTGCTCGCCATTTTGTTGATGCAGCCGTGCTCTAACGTTACAACTCTAGCTTCCCTTGATATCGAACTTGTACTGGCACAGTATCACAAAGAAAGCATTGCTCCGCCTTTTGTCATTTTTATCCACGAAAAAGGATATTGCATTCAAGAGAAAGTAGAATAGACTTTGATTTATTATTTTTCTCCCATTTATATTCGAAAACATAGCCTCAACTTTAATATTAAACTTTAAACTAGCCTATAAATACAAGTTGACAAATCTTTTGAGGCGTGTGTTTCCTTTTTCCATCTAGCAGTTCAGTGCAATTACCAGAATCTCGGAGAAGACTTCCTCCAAAGGTTTGCAGTTTGATTGAAAATTTTGAGTTATATATTCAAATATTGAAACCAGTGAAAACAGAGTTTCATACTCACCTAATTTTTTATTTCGAATAAGCGACAGAAGCCACTTCACATTGTCTGTGGTGTGTATTCGAAAAAGCTTGATCCTCAGCAAAACCAATATGTGTAGATATTATCTCATAAAACAATAAGAAACGTCAGCAATAAATTACTTGTATAGTAATTCCCAGTATTTTAACGCTAATACCTCTTCACCGACCTCTGTATAAATATGTATGAGCTTGTAAAATGTTTAGATATCGAGATTCGGATGCTGGTTGATGGAATTTCGACTATATTCCAGTATTTACAGTATCTTCTTTTTATCATTTCGTTATTTTAGCTTATGATAAGTATATTCAAGAAAGACTAAGGAAGTAGCTTGTACCGATTTTCCCTATAGAGTGAGATTTTCTTCTTCTTTTTCTAGCATCTTTCGCCTAATTTATTAAATCATTTTTGCTTAGTTGAACATCCCATAGTTTTTACAGACTGAAATATACTCTTTATAGCATTTAGGCAATGCAGGGTGAAAAAGAGAAAATTGAGAAAGACAAGTGATAAAAATCTGAACCAACATTTTTAGATTGGAGGAGCTTGAGTATTTTTGCACTAAAAACAGCATGGCAGTGAAAAAAATAATTGTCTTAGCAGGTGTAAAGCTCGAGTTAATGAGTTGATCTGCTCTGTTAGCAAGACTACTGCAATTCCTATTATTAGTACTCACCTGAACTAATAATACTAGTTCCGTAAGGTATGCGTCACCCATTTTTTAATGTGTTTCCAATTAACTCATCATTACATTCCAAACACAGTAGTCTGCCATTACGAATTCCCTTTGTTGGAAATAAATTCTGGCCGACTAGCTTAACACGGCGACTTTTACACGCTTTGAACAGCAATTCATTTATTTACAGCACTTTTATAACTCCTCCTCAAGAAATTCAATCTTCTATTTCGTGGGAATTAAAACGTTGGAACCTACGAATTGTATATACTTTATGGTCGTTTTCTATTGGTAAGGCTTTAGTATGCAAGATTTCTTTGTAGCCTCGAGTGCTGTTTCAAGATACTTTCGCTGGTTAGTACCATCAAACCCAGAAGTCCATTCGAATTGATAAGAGGCTTCACAAAAGTCAATAATGTTTTTGTCGAATATTTAAAACTCCTTCATTTATCGAATTATCTTTTAAATCTACTTTCTATTATCTCCCATTTCAAAAAGACAACACATCATTAAAAAATAGTTCTATTACACCGCCAAAGAACTCTAACCTAAAGCTTCATAAATTATTTTTTGAGGTTAAATGCCAAGCTTAATGATATATGAGCAGTAATTTTTAAGTTGCTTAAAATTCAATACAAGGACAAGGTTTCTAAGTTATGATGTTTTTGTCAAACAACGAGGTTGTAAGAGTTCCACTATTGATTGACGATACAATATTTAATTTTAGTATAAAACTAAATCCTCTGTGCTTTCTGTGATAATATTTTCCACGGTTTTCCAAATATTGATGATTTTTTGTTAAGATTATTAAACAGTCGTTGCTTTTTCATTAGGGAAACTAATCTCGGCGTCAAAGTGTTGCAGTGCGAGTCGTAGGACTTACTCATCCACCACATGTTTTTTGAAAACGAGACTATTAAAACATTATGTTAGCGCGTTTCTCGCTGATCTGCATTTCCCAATTCTGGCAAGTCCAGAAACATAATAAGCGTAATCCATGACAGTTGGGTGTTATATGGAGAACAGCTTCTTCAATAAGATGTTGCTATACTATGATTTCTGCATATTCTTTTCAGTGGCGACTTCTGGTAACATGTCCTGTATTTAAGAAAATAGTTAAACTTCTTCGCCAGTAATTTGTACGAGTCTATTGGCATAGAAATAGCTATGTAGCCTTCGTTGTTTATAGTAGTACTAGTGAAGAATACAATTTCCACGACCATTTTTTTGGGAATCGTGTTTAAAATCAACGCACTTTTTAAATTTGTTTCTCTTTAGCATTATTATTGTTTTTTGAAGTCCGACCAAATCGTTCCAATATAAATCAACGTGCTCATATTCTTGAGGTGGTATGTTGGCCATTTCCTATGACATAAACCAGATGGTGCCTTCAGAATAAGTCAAGCTCTTTTCTCCAATAGTTTCTTTCACCAAGTGAGTTAACCCAAAATCGGTCAAGACCACCTGTTGTCTCGAAGGACTGAACAGAATGTTGTTTGGCTTGATGTCCTTATGAATGATATGAAATTGATGCAACAGCCTCACGCAGTATTTGAGGCGATCTTCGACTTTTGGGGTCATTTTAAAGCTGTGGTTACACTTTTCTAGATAGAACTCGATACAGTCTTCGAAACAAACAATTTAGAATCCTGAATTTTCCTCTACTTTAGGACCTATCCCCAGTTTATCGCATATCTTGTAGAACATAAATTCAGTCAAAATTTATTAAAAAAGAATCCTGAGCGCTTTGTTTTCTTTTTCATTAGATGTGAGAAATTTCCAACCCTAAAATTGTATACGCTTTGCCACATAATCTTTACCATCGCCCTTTATAAGGAAGACATCTCCGAATCCTCCCCTGCCAATTAGATCCATGCTCCTGATCGATATTCGTGGCACAACGAGCATCGTAATGGGAATGGCAAAGACGTTGGCTGTGGCCATAAAATTTAAGACACAAGTACTAAAATTGTCAAGATATCTCAGCCTGATCTTGAAGTCGAATTTCAAAGGAGGAAATTGAAACTAAGTGATGACCCCAAACCTTTCAGTGGAAGGGTGGCGGGTTAGCTAGTGATTGCGAATGCTTTAGGAATTCTAAAGCGTTGCATTCTCTACGCCTCTGAAATATGTATAGTATTATGACTCATTGCTTATATTGGAGGAATCTTTCGATGACTACTAATAATCACTCATTTATCTTATAATATATTTAAAAAAAAAAATTTTTAATATAAAGATATATCTATTTATTTATCAAGATAAGAAAAATATAAAATGTACATATTAATTTACAAATTAACTCTAACTTATTTTGACACATAGAGACATATCTAATTATGTTAGTTACAATTTCTTAATCAAATGTCAAAGGCATAATGATTTTATTATTATAAACAGTCTAATTATTTTCCTATCATTTAAAAGCGGGAATAGATATATGGATAGGGTGAATCATCACTTTAGAAACCTATTTCTTGAGCTTTCTCCCACTGAAGGATGTGTGATGGCGAATCTTAACTGACTTCGAATTCCTGTTTCATCGGCTTACAATATTCTCGCCTTCTTCAACTCTATTATCAGCGCATGAAAAATAAAGGTTAAAGAGTCTATCTTCCAGTTTTGATACAAAGGGAGGGATAGATGTCTCAGTATGACCACGTGGTCCCGAATTTCTCTGAATAGAGTTTGATAACCAAATCGGAAACCCTGCTTTTGTTGTAATCGGAAAATAGTCTTTCAGTTTTGGAAAGGCTCTGCTGTCTGGTGAGCAGCGTATTGAAGAACCAGACAGTTTGGTTAGCGAGTCTAATACTTAAGGAGATGATATATTTTTGGATAACTAGATGTTCTTCGGCTGCCTTACTGTTATTATTTGAGAATATGAGAGACATAAATGTCTTGTTATATAATTAAGTCTTTATCAGAAAGCAGAATGATTTAATGTTTCTATATATTTCTATACTATTATAATGACTATTATTCTGAAAAACAAAAATATTCAAATCTTATAAAGAATTCATCAATTATTTTTTCAAAATATATATATATCGAGTGGGATATATCCAATAATAATAATAGTTTAAAAACCAACGAAACATAGAGCAACATGGAGCCATACAATATCAAAATGGATGACAAGATTGGGCTGGGCATTGGAAGCACCAACAACGACTCTAACACCATCGATGAACCTGCAGTCGACACTCTCGTAACCAAAACCCTAATCACACATCCATATCGTATCAATTCCAAATGTATATACCAAGTACAGAAAAGAGATCTGAAAGCAGTAGGAATCAAAATGCGGTATGTGATGCTCCTTCTCCCTCGCTATAGGAGTGAGGCTACCGACGAACTCAAGGTTTGGGATTTATGGGGACCGCTGGTGATCTGCCTGCTACTGAGTGTG
>JAHDVE020000693.1:0-201177 GCA_022606495.2 Halesus radiatus
AACATCCGGGTAACAAATACGTTGATGTTTAGTACATCAATATTACAATATACCTTGCTTTAGTATGTCATTCCATGAAATTATTTAACTCTGGATAAAAGTGTCAAATTCTGTTGTTTACTTTCATATTATATATTATAATATGTACCCTTTCAATATTATTTGTAAATGTCTATGTAAAAGCCTGTAACGGGCGTAAATAAATAAAGAAATTTGTCCCTCGCCAGTGACATCATGGTACAAGACCGGTCATGGCATCTCTAAATAGACCGATCAGTGGCTGAGTTGGCATCGCGTTTGGGTCTCACCCAGGCATCGTGAGTTCAATTCCTCAGCTGTCTAAGTCCTCCATTACGACACAGGCAACATCTTCCACTTACTGTAATGGTAGTAGGAGATTTTCAAATATTGTTAGGTTATTCGTAACCAGGGAAGTATTTCTTTTTAAATATAAAAAAAAAACAAAACAAAAACGGAGTGGGAAGGAAAGGGGATGGAGAAGAAGAGCAAGCTTTGGAAGTACCTGGCTATTCAATCTGGTCACCAAACATGGCTAAAACCATTTCAAGCAATGTTACCATTTTAAATGCTAGTCTTTCACCTACCAAACATTTGAGAGATTATAAAAACGTTTAGCGAGTACTACTTACCTGAATCAAAATGACGAGAATTATTTAGAAGGCGTATATTTTTCATAAGGGAATAGAATATTCAATAGTTTTTTCACTTTTGTATTGAAATTGAATACAGTTTAATTAAATTGACGCAATCATTCAAATCCTCCCATAATGTACAAAGCTATTTCTAAATTATGATGATAATTTCTCGTGACTTACAACATTAGTTAGATATTTTAAAGTTTTTTTTTTATCATGGTAATATAATGTACTATCAAAATACACCTTACTTACGTACCTATATCAATGTGGCCATGTAAATAAATCGTAGGCGATATTTTTTCTAAATAAAAGATTTTTTAAACACAACAAGTTGCCCGAGGAATTCTGACTTGTGTGAGCTTCGGAAAAATCTCGAAATGATGTTCTGATATCTTATTTTTTATAATGATATTTGGAAAACTATTTATTATAGATACCAACTTCTGATCCTTAAGCTTTGCAGATTCTGAGGTAGGTATATTTCTCTCTTGTAAAACTGTGTTATATATTTCTATTTTATCTATATGTTTCGAGCCCATTTATTTATGTTATTTTCCTATTGTTTATATGTACATTTTTAAATTTATTTTTTATTTTAATTTTGTCATTTACATATTTGCCTTGAAAACTTTGTTAAACTTAATATAATGTAGCAAAAATTAACAGTCCTAAAATGAGATGAATTGATAACTCATGGGAATACAACATTGTTGTTTTTAAAAAAAATTTAATGTAAATCAAATTTAATAATGTTATTATTAAGTTTTGCAAATAATTTTAGTTTTTATTACTGTGACAGCTGTTTCGGCGTTCAAAGTCCCATTGTGACGACTTATTTATATGATTCTATTCACTCACTTCCCATTCTAATTTGGACGGGTTTTTAAAAGTAATGATTTATTGTCGGTAAAACCGATTTATTTAGAAAACAATTAAAATTCTGAATTTTATGAGGTTTTCATATTTGTAATATGTTTCCTCGTATTTAACTGACAATGTTTTCTTAATTGATTTATTTAAATGTGTTATATTGTTTTGATAATGTGAATTTAATAATAACATTATTAAAATTGATTTACGTTAAATTAAAAATAAATAAATAAATGGAGTTCTACGAATTAAACACAAAAACAATTAATTGTTGCATGTCTAAAAATAAAAAAAATTAACAAATCGGATTTCTTTAACTTAATTTAGATGCTGTGCGCTACACTGATATTGAGCCACCTGTTAAAAAAACATATCTGTAGCGTGCAGTGAAATTTTTTCTAAGATAGCATTTCTTCTTTTTATGGTTATTACTGGAAATAAATATTCCGATTCTCGAATCGATTTAGCGTAGGTAATTTAAATTTTGTGCGAAGATTTCGGTATTCCCCGAAGTAATTTATTATGGAAGCTATTCTCAATTTTCAATTTACTTAGGAAATGAGGCGAAAAGCGAAAAGATTCCGTATGTTACGCACATTCTTAAGTCATCGTGGCGGATTCTCGATTTTCTACAATTCAAGAGAAACTCATCATATGTTTCGAAACGTTATACCTACTTATTATAAGGATCGAATCAGTTTAAAAGAGACTAACTAAGAGGGTCATGGTATTATCTCATTGATGTGGATTGTTCCCACTGCTTTAACGACTGAAAGAAACGCTTAGGAAACTTCAAATTAAACACATATTTAATGTAAGCGATGTGACAAAAATGACATCAATATTTTGTTTAAAAATATAAATAACAATCTAGAATCTTCCCTCCTGGGCAAAATGAGTGTTTTAGATTAATAATTATTGTTTATAAAAATAATAATTGTTACCCTTTGCGCTATACACAAAAATCTTGTCTTAAGTTTTTAAGAACTTTAGTTTATCAATTAATAAAATCAAAATCACTATCGATCACCGGCTACTGAGAAAAACCGAAATATTCATAGTCGACGGCCTCCATGGTCGAGGGGTAAGGCTCTCGACTACGAATCCGAAGGTCGCGGGTTCAAATCCCGGCGTGCGCAAGTAAATTTTATTTAATTAATTTGTGTTGTTTCACAATGGTAATTATAGCATATTTGCGTTCCAGAGTGGAAGATACTTTCAGACCACCATTCAGAATTGAAACGTTGCTTGAAATGGCTTTCAGCCGTGTTTGGTGACCAGATCTGAATAGCCAGGTATTTACCCACCTTCCTCTTCCCCTTCTCCTTCCCATCCATAATACCTTCAGCCTCATAACATTCCCCAATTGGGGATGCCATAATCTCACTGGACCCAAACGGTTGGGAGCAGTTGGGACTCTTGTGGGGTATTCCTATAAAAAAATATATTCCTTTCGAAGGAATCAATTTAACCTTTTACCAACCTCTTGTGCGTTTGTACTGACTATATCACATCCAGTGTAGTGGCAAGATAATTGACATATTGAGCGAAAAAGTCCCCAAATCTCTTGTAAACTAGTATTTCTACCTCTCTATTTGCTTTTCTCATTCGGAAAGCCTTATTAATTGTTTAGTTTTCACCTGACCCACAGATTTTTCTTCTATTCATATTATTTTACACCGATATGGGACGGTTGTTGTTTATTTTTCATGTTATATTTTTGCAATTTTCATGTTAACCGCTGTCTTGTCTATACAATATAAACATTTAACACACATGGTTAAGTAGGTGCTTCGGTAAAATAACGCTATTCTTAATATTTTACATCGACCAGCTTCAGTTTTGTATTTAAGTGATTCTTTAAATAATTAAAAAAAATTCCCAAACATTTTTTTTATATATGCACTAGCAAATAAAGACAATTTAATGTTCTTAATGACACCAAAACCTTCCTATATAAAGTTTTATCGACAAGATTTTTATTAGTATTGGATTTTTTTAAATTATTATAGATATATTTAATTTATTGTTAATGTGTTTAATTCTAAAAATTTCGTTAATTTAAAAAATTATTTGAAGTAAATCAAATTCAATAATATTATTACTAAGTTCTGCGTGTTTTAAGTTTTTATTTTTTATTTTTTGTTTCGAACAGTTTGACTTTGAACGCCGAAACAGTCATAAAAAAACTCTAAGCACTCACAAGAACTATTTTTTAATTAAATTACGAAAAAGAAGATAGCTAAGATGGTCGCCTGTCTTGTTCAAACATAAATTCTTTACGTTGAATATTAATTATCAATATTTGTCGTAATTAAACTTCAAATGTCTGAATTCGAACAAGATGTGTGGGTTATGCATTTGGTTCTTGAGGTGATGTTAATGTCAATGAATTTATGGGGAAGGTTTATGACAAAACCGAAATATCTTCTCGTCACGTATTTACCTTACCTCTTCTTTCGGTGTTCCGTCCTATTCTTACTCTTTTATAATCAAATGAAAAAATCTTCATTCCTAAAATTGAAATAAAAATATTAAAAAAAAAATAAATGTAAGTAATTAATACTAAAGAATAATAAAATAGCAACTTCAGAATCATGCAATGTGCAGTGTTTTTATTTTTTTGTCCCCTGCGTGCAAAATCGTACCTGCTCAAAGTTTAAGCCTTATAATATAAGCCACCTGATAGCTAACCATGCTTTTGTATCTTTTTGTAAATAATTAGACGAAGCCTAGAAAGTGGTATTTTTACAGCACCCTTAAAGTGATTTAGGCGCTATACAAATCATCCAATTATTATTATAATATTCTACGTCTGTAATTATAGACAATTCCCCGATGAAGCAAGTACCCAATGGCACAAGCCCACAAGCGTCTAAAATATTTCCTTGTAAATTAGAGACAAAGCAAAAATTATTTTTATTTTCGTAGAAAGCAATCACTTTGTGGTTTGACATATTAAATTAAATAAATCGATAACTTCGTTTAAAACCACGGAATTTATTTAATTTTTTACGACCGATCGGTTTCGCTTAGCCTTAGCTTCATCATGGTATAAAATTAAACAGAAAATTTTAAGCCCACTTACATATACAGAGAGAGACACATTATTGACGAGAAGATTATATCAATGAATTTCGAATCATATACATTTTTTATCGCTATTTTTATAATGAATGTTAGTTCGTTGGGAAAATTTG
Source organism: Halesus radiatus (assembly GCA_022606495.2). Taxonomy (NCBI): domain Eukaryota; kingdom Metazoa; phylum Arthropoda; class Insecta; order Trichoptera; family Limnephilidae; genus Halesus; species Halesus radiatus. Next base: position 4,730 of record JAHDVE020000693.1, read on the forward strand.
TATCAGATAATGGTATAGTAATTACTGGATATTTTATATTGGTAGGACAACACGTAATACCAACATTATAATCAAAGAAAATCATTGATAGTTTTAAAAAACCACGGTTTTTCTGAATTCGCCAATCATTTTATTGAAAAAGGTCAAACCTTCAATCAAACCATCGCAACAGAATAAATAGCTTAGAAGCAGTAGAGATAAAGAAAGTCGTTAAAATGAATAGACATATTCTGAATAATCAATTAAATTTGTCCAGCAGTTCAATATTAGGTATATTTCCCATAAACTCATAAAATTTCCCACTAATCTTTTATCAGCTTCTCAGTAGAGTTTTTGCCTCTTTCAGTATAATATATCATGACCCATTCGTGTACATATTATCTGCCTCTTTCTCTCCTATTCCTTTGTTATAATTTATATATAAAACATTTCTATCTCACTGTTATTTTATTCTATTTTTATATTGTGTCTCCCTCTGTATGCATTAGTGGTGAGCGAAGCGGCTCGGTTTAGTGAGCCGGATCACTAAATCAGCTCTCTGTAAAGACAATCCACATGAAAACTGGACGAAAAAAGTATCGTGTACGACCGTCTTAAGGACGTCTTTAGGAGGGCCAAGGGAGCAAGGGTGAGAACATGGTGTGAGGGGAAGCGAACCGTCGTTCAAACGAGCCGGATCACCGAACCGGTACACTTCAAAGAGCTGATTTAGTGATCCGGCTCACTAAACCGAGCCGCTTCGCCCACCACTAGTATGTATATACGAGGATTAATACACTCGTATAAGCACACATTATGCATTTTTATTTAGTTTAATTTTGTACCATGATGACGCCTAGGCTAAGCGAAATCGGTCGGTCGTAAAAAAAAAAATTTTTTAAAGTTAACCTTAAACACCTTTTATGATAATTATTAATTTAACATTTTCTGAGAATGTCATTACTAGTACGTAGGTGAAATTATACACTTGAATAACAGAAACCTACATCTTTAACAATTTCGTTGATTGAAGAATTTGTAATTGTTTTCACTTTGTAATGATTTGGCTCAAAGCGCCGAAGAATTGTTGGTTAGAATGGGATTTCGCAATGATGAAATAATAATCTCCTCTAATGGAGAAAAATGAAGACAACTGAGTTCCACCGCACTGCCTCTCGGTTAATTCCCGCGCATCACGAACATACCGGAATGTAACTTATGTATTTTTGATTTCCATAGAAAAATATGACAGATGCCAAATCATAGAAATGTATACATATCTCTAGCGACATCTACGAGTAAAACCGGCAAACTTCAACTAACACCCCTGGTAATATACAGGATTTTAAGAGACGTACCTGACTTTAACCAGTGATTCCTGACCTTATCTGGAGTACAAAATGTAAATGAAATTTTGAACTCCAGTGACTTTTGATTTTTTGGTCACTTAAAAACAAACAAGATTTGGTAGGTATTTGACAGGTACGGTCGAGGTGGGGGTTTGGGTGGTTACTCGACTAAGTGCTCAGTGACGTGCATGTAATTTTTATTTTTTTGTTGTATTTGAAAAAAAAAATTCTAGCAAAAAATGTCACCGCAGACTAAAATATCATTATCATTTTTTTACTCCAAATATGATCAGAAATCACTGGTTAAAGTAATTCAGGTACTTCTATCAATACCCTCTTTATTGACAAGCCTTATTATTTATATGGTGTGAGTAATGGTAGGTTTGGGTGATGATGATCTCTTAGAATGAAAAACTGTAACCTTTACAAGAAAAAAAAGTCTCTCTTTTTGACTATTCAATAAATCAAATAAATCTAGCAAGAGTTACGGAAATAAGAGCTCTCGGCATTATAATGGATGAGAAACTAATTCCACTGCTCACACTCAACAAATTGTAAATAAGGGTATGAAAACTATAGGATTTATTAAATTCAAAACATTTTTTTTAATCATTACAAGTAAGACAATTGTTGTACATATCCCTAGTTACAAGTATAATAGAACATAATTCCATAGTATGGTCGCCCTTCTACAAAATACATATTCATAATGTAGAAAAAATTCACAGAAAATTATTACGTTTTATAAATTTTAAATTTAACGTACCTTTAGAGCACAAAAATTACTCATCGTTAATGAATATTTTAAATATTCCAACTTTACAAGACAGACTGAAAATTAACGACCTAACCTTTTATTAAAAAGATTAAATTGTAAATTAGGTTGTTCTGAACTCCTGAATTTCATCAACCTATACATACCTAAACGAACTATAAGACAAAAATTAACATTTTACATATGTATATCCCATTCCAACTAGAGTTTGCATTCCCCAATTCAACGCTTACACAGTCTTGGTAACAAATACTTAAATTATATGGATGTATTTGACAATAATCTAAACATAGTAAATTCAAAAAAAAGTATGAAAGAAATATTTCTAACTAGTTTATAAATTATTGTTAACGACAACTTTTTACATTATTTATTTATTCTTTATTAATATAAATATTGACTTTGTACTTATTTTTTCTTTTCCTTTATATTCCTGTGTATTTTAAACTTTGGTGCAGTTTTTCCTTTTTTCTAATTTCAATAATTAACTTGTGTGCATGTTTTCCTATTTCTATTTTTTTATGTGATTTAAAAATGATGTACTTGTATGTAAAATCCCTCTGGGCGTTTAAATAATAAAACAAATAAAGACTATGGACCTTCCAAAAACGACTTCAGCTCTCGTTAAGAACATTCATAAATACCGGAATACATTTGATAATTACTAGTTACTTCTCGACTTTGTATATGCTTTTGCACTCTTCGTTCTCATTGAACAATTCGCAAACATTATGACGTCTTGTCATTGTTACAGTAAAATTAATATTTGAAAGAAGGAACCACAGGATTTTTTTTCTTGCATTATCTCCACACAGGAGATTCTGAGGACAATAACTTCCCTCAGGGCCTATGTCTTCTTTGGGGATGTTTTGCAGAGAGTTTTTTTAAAAAGGAAGTAGAGTAAGTTCTGGGAAGGAAAAATATGGGGTGGGTAGGAATCTGTGGAGTCAGTGAATCCAAAAGTCACGGACGTATTAATCCACCCCTCCCACCTGTTCAAGGAGATGGGTCGATTGGGTCCGGATGGAGAGGACAAGGGGTCTCTCTCAACCAGCTTTTCCCGATCCGACCCACCACGCAGTTGGTGGGAAAATGCATTCTATAACAAGACCGGATAAACCTCACCCTATGAACCCCGGCACCCCCGCTAAGTCACCAAACGCAACGAAACACTTGAGTTATCGAATGAATTTTTTTCTGGGGCGGCGGTACACATACCCGCCTCCCAAATTGAAATGAACAACAGTATTTGCGTTTGCTTATTCCAGACATAAAAAAGCTCTGCATATTTCATGATGCCAGCTTTTATCTCTCAATCGAAGATTCTTTGATACTGAACACTTAGATACTGAAAACGTAAACCATTAATTTATTTAAAGAAATAATTTTTTTTTAAAAGAATGGTGTTTTAACTTATCTTTTCAAATTTTGATGCAATGGTTCAATGATAATGGGAAAATATTATGTTGTAATGGTTCAATGTATATATATGTATATTTTTACTATTACATGTTGTAAATCGTAAATTGTGCCTACTCTCACGACAGGATTCCCTAGCGAGACAGGTACTGTACCATCGCCCTTCTATTGTGAAGTATTTTTATAGATGGATGAATAAAAAATATAATAAAAAAACAGTTAAATTGAAAATCGCTCCAGGTTTGTTATGGGGATGGATGTCGTCGCTCCAGTAAGCGGGGGTTATATTGCTCAGGGGTTAACCCTCTTCATCCAGTTGATAAAAATAATCTGACCCAAAGTCAGTATCTTCCCAACAATGTGTGGGCCAATTTATGGGCGCCCCATCGTTACGAGAGCTACGACTGGTAATAATGCCAAGAGACCTAGGTATAGAGTATAGACCCACATTATACAGGGTGTTGAAACACGAACTCGAGAGACTTTAACTGCTTAAGATTATTTACTTAATATGATTTGTTTTCTTTCAATTTAACAATAACAACTAAAATATTATATACATTTAAAGAGTTGAGTTACAACTGCTTCAAACCGTCTGGAGCTTGCGAGACCATGGCATCCTTAATATGGGTATATTACGAATCTGAATGTAGTAGAGAGGGGAAAGGAGGTGGGAAAGTACCTGGATATTCAAATCTGGTCAATAAACATTACAAAATAAATTTACGGCAACGTTTCGATTCTGAATGGTGGTGTTTCACCAGGGCGTTACTGAAAGTATCTACCACTCTGGAACCTGTCGCAAATTTACTGTTTATTGTTTTTAATGAAAAAATGGTGAAATAACACATTAATCCAATAAAAATTTATAATTTCTTCAAAAGATTGGTATTCACTTTGGGTCATTATTAATAAATTAATAAAAAAAATTACTTATTGTATTTACCACTTTATTAATATACACAGATATCAACATGTTTAGAAAGCGATGCTTTCTTCATCAGGAATATATAGAAATAATACAAAGTAATTTTTTAATTAATTTATTATAAACAAAATTTAATTGCGCATGCCGAGAATTGAACCAGCGACCTCCGGATTCGTAGCCTAGGATCGTAACTACTCAGTCAAGGAGGCCGTTAAAATATGTCACCACTTGCTAGAACACGTGTGTACCGTCTCAGTTCACAGCATTGGAGAGTAAATGACAGCGCGTACCAGTTATATATATATACACACATATATATAAATATTTTATTTATTTATGCGTCTATACAATCTTAACGTAATAAAAGGGTTATGATACAGTGCCTGTCTCACTAGGAGAACCTGTTAGAAAAATTCTAATAAAAATATTTCGACAAAAATATAATAACAAAAAAATAAAAATAAATAAAAACATTAACAACAGCAATAAATCATCCGTAAAATAATATTTCCTTATTATCTAATACAAATAGCTTCTTTCAGCTAGCCAAGTTTTCAATATATTTATTAATTGTTTAGTTTTAATACAGTTTTTATTTTTATTTTAGAGGGTAACATATTTATACAGCTAGGAATAATGTGATCTAAAGTTCTTTGTCCATATTTGTTTGTGTGCTTAGGAACCATTAATCCTTCATTAAAATTGAGACGAATTTTTTAAGTGTGCTTTAGTCTATTTGTATTATATATAGGGTTATTAATGTGCTGAAATATAATTTTGTACCACAGAATTGATCTTACTGAAAGTATTTTGAGACCTTGATAAAAGTATGGAATATTATGCCTTTGTTCGTATAAACTTTTATGAGCTAATAATTTAAATGATGAATTTTGCACTGATTGAACGTGATTGATATTTATTTTACAGGATTTTCTTAAAGCAAAATTGTATGTGTTATCTTTTCTTTAAATAAATTTAGCAATATCTGGTTCCAGGATGTCGGTACGTCCTGTTACACCCTGTATATTGTTATACCTAGCTTAATGCCTAAGTTATTTGTATGTCTTAACAATTCTCTGATGAAAAGAAAACGTGGTGACCCTACAAAACACAGTTTTTGGTTACAGCAAATACTCGTTTGGGACCTTGAATATATTTCCTATATCCACATTTTTTTTGGTTTTACAGCTAAGATAAAATTATGACAATTTATATAGTTTTATAAAACGTATTTTATTTAGTTTAATAAAATGTTTAGATGATGTTATACTGACATTTTTTCAACAATATATTAAATAAGTTTTTGTTCCAGCATGGTGGTTTATGCAATACGCAACCCGCCATAAATAAACACATTTCTTGAATACAATAAACATGTAGGTATATAGATTAAAAAAAAAGCCAAATCAGCGTATTGATAAAATTGAAAAGAAAGTTCATAGAATAAAACAACGTTTATTGAAAACATCTACAAATGAATTCAAATGTGCTCACATCTATATTATTGAGGAATATATGAGTATGAATTCTGACGTCGTAAGTAAAAACACAGTATCTTCCTTGAGACTTCCAAGCAAGATACTGTGTTTTTACTTACCACGGCAGTATTATACTTATATATTTTTGATACTGACAATTCGTGGTGGAATTCTATTTTAATAATTTCTTAAAACGATTTAAAAACTTTTTTCCATTTTGTCTTTTTGACCTGCCTGGTTTCCATCTTAAGACTGGCACAAATTTTCCTGAAACTACGATACATATATAATTTTTCGAGATTCAGGGGTAATAAACTATGAATTACTATCAGTATTGCTATGACCCGATTTTACATTCTGTAAAGTATAAGATTTTATCAAAAAAAAAAATATATGTATATATTTCTATGATACCATAGTTTACGATTCCTTACATCCCCAAAATTGTACAAATAATATAATATAATTTTTCCTTAAAATGTGGAGATAAGGAAAAATTATACGAGTCTGAAGATGCCGGGATAAGTTGAAGCCGGTCAAGTCAAAAATAAAAAGTGGAAGAGCGTTTTCATAAATCGATACACACATATATTTTTTATTTTAATAATGAATATTTACAAAGATGTAAAAAAAATATATATACCCAGAGCATATTTTTAAATATACCTACTTAGATATATAACTTTGTGAAATGGAAAATAGGTTATATATCTACATAGGTTTCTATGTAGCCAAGGTCATCGCTATAAAGAAATTAATTTGAGTTAACAGTAAGTTCCTTTTTTTTGGTGCCTGTCGACTTTATTAAAACATTACGTTTGTTGTCGAATAAATTACTTTGCTTTTAAAATAACGTAAATGTATCAACATCACGTATCTTACGTGGTTAATATTCAAGCCATCAGCTGACACAGAAATATTCCTAGGTACGGTTCAATAGATACTTCAAACGCAGGCAGATAGATATCCCTACCCAAACAAAGCACCCCCACCTTCTTCAGCCCTAATGGGTTCGTCGTATTCTGATCACAATATATGTGGAAAAATACATGTATCGTGTCAGGGAACGTTACTGTCAGAACCGAGGATAGTTGGGAAACATCAAGATGACTATCTTGAATATAAACAAATATTGTTTGCTATCATTTCTGCTTATATTCATTATATTTATATTGTAAGCAGTGGAATAAGAAAGATACGTCCACCACCCTCGCTTGTTTTTTGGAAAATCTTTTGAACTCGGTCCCTTATTATGTCGCATTTATATTGCCAAATGTTTAAATAGGTTATTTCAAATACGTATTTAAAAAAAAATGTTAATTACATTTGCACCATGTGGTAGAAACTTACAGTATCGCTTTTTTATATGAATACCCCACAAGAGTTTCAACTGCTCCCAACCGTCTGGAGCCAGTGAGACTATGGCATCAATTGGGGAATGCTGTGAGGCTGAAGGTATTGTAGAGGGGAAGGAGAAGGGGAAGGTGGGTAAATACCTGGCTATTCAGATCTGGTCATCAAACACGGCTAAAAGCCATTTCAAGCAACGTTTCAATTCTGAATAGTGGTCTTTCACCAGGGCGATACTGAAAGTATCTTCCACTCTGGAACGTCCGTAAATATACTACATACTATTTTTAAATGAATTAATTGTGAAACAGCACAAATTAATTAAATAACATTTACTTGCGCACGCCGGGATTTGAACCCGCGACCTTCGGATTCGTAGTCGAGAGCCTTACCCCTCGACCATGGAGGCAGTCTGCCGCTCTGGTGAAATGTTGTCGAAGCTTGTCTCTTGAAACAGCATTATCCGTATTAATTGTTTTTGTGGTTAATTCGTAGAACTCCATTTAATTTTTTAAAAATTTAATGTAAATCAAATTTAATAATGTTATTAATTGCTTTCTAACTAAATCGGTTTTACCGATAATAAATCATTACCCATCCATCCAAATTTTTAAAGGAGTGAGGTAAATTAAAATCATATAAATAAGTCGTCGCAATGTGGATTAACCACAGTTTGAAAATGGCCTTAAACGCCGAAACAGCTGTCACAATAATAACAACTAAAAATACTTGCAGAACTTAATAATAACATTATTAAATTTGATTTATATTAAATTAAAAAAAAAAAAAGCATTATCTGTTTTACTGACCAGATCTGAATAGAAGGGTACTTCCAAATCTCCCTCTTGTGCGGAATTCATATTAAAAAAAGACTCGATAGCAATATTTGGAAACACAGGCAATTGGATCCAGAACTGCAAATCAAATGAGTCAATCTATTTTCTGCTAGCAAATCCCATTACCATCGTGAGAAGGTTTGACATTCAATTTTAGTTGTTAATAAAAGTCAAATCGGTTGTTCCATGTTTTTCAATCGTTCATTAAAAGAAAATATTTAAAAAATCTAGACTGTAATGTAATCCAATCATCTCTTATTCATACGGCAAATCAGTACGAAGTCATTTCTGAAAACCTATAAAATACATTTCCATTATAATTTATCACTGAAGATTACACGATAGTTTTCCAAAGTACGATGGTATTCTATTGAATGATTGACTAACAAATCAGATAAACCGATTGTAAGCAGTAAACGATCATAACCTGTTATAAAAGTATACGACTTCCAGGAACAGATAAGCTACAAGTCCCACGTGGACCTACCTAGTTGACAGCACACCTGTCAATGATTCAATACTGCCAATAATCTAGACAAACGATACAATATACGTTATTGTAATTTCACGATTGATGTCTACATCATCGTTTCTACGATATGTCTGAATAATGGGATTGTCAGATATTGTTTTCCCTGTGATTCTACTATTAGCCATATTTATTCACAGTAAATTGTAAAATGGTCTTAATTGTAAAAATACGAGTTTATTACGTAAATAAATAATGATTAAAAATACACATATCATTGAAAATAAAGGAATTTGATTGAGGGAATCCATTTCCTAAAATTTGCACATTGACGCACTCCTTATACGGGTGGCGAAAATGTTGAAATTCCCGCTTAGCACCGGTCGCGTGTTTCGAATAACGCAAAAAAAACATCGCCAAATGATTGATTTTATTTTGTAAAGCTGAGGCATAATTATTAAAATATTTTTCGGTCATATTCTAAGAAACTTAATTCACCACAGTGAGCATTATGACAATATATGAAAAGGGTTGGTAATCAGGAGGTTTTAAACGTGTGTTCTACTTGTATTTAACTTCTGATAAAAATACAAAAAGTAATTTGGTCCATAAAGTTCAGAAAGCCCTTCAGGTATCAAACAAAGCATCCTTTTCAGTCATTAAGAATTCTAAATATCAGGCAATTATACCTCAAGGTAATGCTAAAAATAATCCGTGCATCAAAATCATCAATTTATATTACCAACAGTAAAAAAACAAGAGGCAAAAACACAAGGAAGACTTTCGGTAACGAAATATATTACACCTTTGCTCAAATACACCATATATATATAGCGCCTCACGCGTACTACAAACTGCCACTTCAGACCATAGCAATACCTAATATTCCTTCAAAAAAAAAACACCACTGAATGGTTAATGATAAAATATCATAAGGAAATTGAAGACCTTATGAAATAAACTTGCTATTCTTTTTGCATTGCTAATAGTACCTACTGTCTTATACACTGTATCTTTAAATGTATTTCTTTTGTTTTTTTTTCTTGTTTTAAATAATATAATAAAGTAAAATAGTTTAATTTTCATGATATAGCGCAACAATATAGAACACTTGTTTTACACATTACCTTCTTAGTATTTAATTTAGTCACCTATTTTAACCCCTCTAAATGTATTAAAAATTCCCTTTTAATTAATGTTTGTATATTGTAGCATTAATGTTTTAATATATTACATTTTACGTATTTTATTTTAACAATGCCTAATCTGTCGTAATATCACACACACATATATATATTTTGTACATCCAGTCACCTTACTTCAGAACAGGTTTTACCTAGTGAGGTAGGTAATGTGAATAATACAATTAATAATTATGTGACATATATTGTATTTCAATTTAAACATGCCGTATTGTATGAAACTTTACAACGTTTTTTCAATAAACGTCGGTTTATCGACACTGAAACTAAAATTAAATCATTTATGGTATTTCTAGGTCATCAAATTTTCAAATCAAAAACACATGATTTTGCATTACTTCTAATTGCATCTGTATAGCTTTAAACCCAAGAAAAGCATTCTTAAAAGTATTCCTCAGATAAATGATTTTAAATTCTTTGCAGAATTTATAAAAAAGGGTATGCCATTGAGGAGCATTATTTGTAAAAACTGTTCAGTAAACATAGGTTTTTATTGTAAATTTTCAAATCGGAATCGTCGTCTTTCACTAGGGCGATAATAATCGATTTCTTCACTCAATAATCGTACTCGAGGATTTTGCTGAACCATCATAGAAAAAATGAATACATGATATATATGTACGTGAAAATGTTAACATAAAGTAAAAATTGTAATACACAAAAAATAAGATTTCAAACATATTAAATAAAAACACACATAAAAGGAAACACATGTTACTGTTGTGTCTGTGAAAATAAATCAAATAAAGTTTTGCGACATTTCTTTAGTACGAATGTTTAAAATCTGGTAGGATCATTTATATGTTTGATCAGAAACCTTATGAGGTAAACAGATTTTATTGTTCACTCACAATATTTTTATACACAGATAAAATAAAATGGGTTGTAGTGTTATTTTATCCCTCAAAATATATTTGCGTCGGGACACGAAGGAAATGGAATAATAATTGTCGTAATATTCCATTATTTTGGTCTGTTTTCATCATAAGTATGGCCAACAAGGGGATCATAAAACTGTTCCCTAAAATAGGTACCCAATCAGTCGCAGAACATTTAATAGCTGCCCGCGGGCTCACGTCAGATAAAATTATTTCAAATAAGTTAAATTCAGTGGTGAAAATGAGTAAATACATCAATGATCTCCGTAGCTCCGGATAAAACAGAACACGATAAATTAATAGATTATGTTAGGTTAGAGTCGGTTACTTTTCTTCAATGTTCTGTTTCGTCGATCCCCCGAGGATTTATTGATACTTCAACAATTCGTTCCTGTTAATTGATCCCCTGAACAGTTGATTCCTCGGCCAATCGATCCCTTACACATTGATCCCCCCAGAAATAGATCCCCAGGTCGATTGATCCCCCAACAATTCTTAAAGTATTTATATTTGTACCTACATACCAGCATCCGTGAATGTTATAAATACATCATATTTAAATCGAGTGGGAGCAAATTTATAAATATGTATTGCTCTCGTACGAAATAACATATACCTAATTACAGATATTTCTTTCTTCACATTTCCAACTCCAATTGATTTGTTAACTTAGGTTAATTTAAATAAATTGTGGTTTGATAGTTATATATTGTAGGTTAATTATATATTAATATGAAAATAAATTAAACATTAAAAACTTAACCGAAATTAAAATCAACATTAAAAACGGTTTATCCCAATTTGTAAAAGCGATAATATTTAACATTTGATTTATTGTAAATATGAAAATATTAATATGTAATTTTGTAAGAGAGAAATATATTATTAAAAATTTTGCTCTTACCTAATTTCAATATAATATATTTATAACATTCTTGGATATTGGTATGTACGAATATAAATACTTGAAGAAACTTTAGAGGGATAAATTATTCGAGGAATCAATTTCAGGAGGGATCAGGGTGTAAGGGTTCAACTGGCAGAGAGATTAACTATCCGGGGATCAATTGATCGGGATCAATTGTCGGGGGATCAATTATTGGGGTACCGATAGCTGGTGGACCGTTTTGTTATGAAACCGAATGGTGGATATGACCAAACTACTTTATCAAGTGGATTTTTATGCAGGTGTTTCGTTGATTATTCATTGATATTTTTATTTTCTTAATATCAACACGAAACGATATGCGTTTTAAAATCTAGTACTACTTACATTATAATATTTTTATTATTATTTATTTAACAAAAATGTTTACACAGTCTGCAACAAAGTGAGAAGAATTTCCCAAACACAACCTAGCGAGGATTTAGACCTGGTTGCTCGAATCCGTCACATTTGACATAGTCACAAATCGACAATCACCGCCATATTGATTTTTTTAAAGTTTCCACTTCAAATAATAACACCAACCATCGATTCTCGGTCCATGCTGACATGGACCGAGAATCTGAATCTGAACTCTGAAGTTTGATCAAATTTTGATCATCTGTGTAGCATAACAACAGTACCACATTGAAGTTAACATATTAAAAATAATGCTGATCGTCGATTTGTGTAGACGTCAAATGTGACAGATATTCAATCACCCGGGCCTCTGTGATTAGCTCGCTTGCAATGAAGATGAAATCTCTCGAATTGTGAATTTATTTAATTTATTCTTTGTATTGAGATTGGGAGAAATTTACAAGATTTCCAAGGAGTTTATCGTCACGCCACGAAATACAGGTCTTATAAAGATCATCGTCCCTCAGAATCCATGCAATAAACATAATATTCATCTCCTGAATATTTAAACGCGACACGCACGTCTGAAAGGCTCCTTAACAAATTACCCATTCGAAATCAAATTACCCGCCCCTCGCCCGCAGGGGCGCCCGTAAGTTTCTACACGAGGAATTAAAGAGAAAAAGAAAAGAGAAGATGGAAGAAAGAAAGCAAGCGTACTCGTAAATTAATTAAATACATTCGTAACTGCTGATTGAACCTCCTAAAAATTCATGAAATTCAGAGGTGAGGCAATAGGCGTAGTTAATGGTAGGCGACACACGAATTTAGGCTCTATTCAAAACGTAAAAAGTAATTTTATTTTACCGTACGATTTTGAAGAAAATATATTCCATTCGCTTTGTTCACATAAATGTACTGAACGATATTGTGATGTGTGCATGAGTTGTAATAAATGTTATCAAGGGAAAAAACAACAGAAAAAACTAATATGGAGTAATCTTCTATCTTACTACTACTCTCTTAGTGTATTATTTTAATTTTATATCTTATTATTTAATTTTTTTAACTTTTGCATATATTTTTTATATTTTTATAACTATTATATGTATATTTTGTATGGAATGTGTGGGACTGCACTAACCTCTCCACATACCGGAATAAACATTTATTATTTAAATATGATTGTAAATTCAAGTAATATTATATTATGTAGGTACTTATGCTTTTTAGTAAACCTAATATTTTAAACCTTTTCCGATAAATATCTAATTCTTCCACGTCTCTGGATCATGCAATAAAAGTCAGTAATTGGTATATAAAATGTATGCACGGTGGGTAGGAATTTTGGGGTCAGTGTATCCAGGAGTAATAGTATTAATACATCCCTTCCGCTGCGGTGCACGGCGATGGGTAGAGAGTCCGGCTGGAGAGGTCAAGGGGTCTCCCTCAACCACCAGCTGTAGGGCAGAAGTAACGCTCCAAGATCCGGACAAACCTCACCTCATGAACCGGGAACCTGTGCTAAGTCACCAAACGTACCAAACTACTTGGGGTGACCTATAGAAGAGGTGCTGGTTATACAATGAATGTTTTCCGGGGCGGCGGTACCCATACCCGCCTCCAAAGAGTGGGTCGTAAACTCAACATGACTATCCCAAAACTTCACTGTCCTAAAACATGAAATTCCTCCTAGTTGGACAGTCAAATCATTTTATTTTACAAGCGTAAAGTAACTATTTCATTAATCTTCTATCGACCTGTGTTCTTCTATCGTCTTCTCCTTCTTCTCTATTATATAAAGAAGAATGTTCCAAGCGGGCGGCGTGTGTTTGTTTTTTATACAATTCTACACTTTTATTCTCAGCTCGATGAAATTTTGCACACTTGATTACTTGACTCGAAACTGGAGGAAGATCGCTCTCAACTGTCAAGGGGTAGGGGCAGGGGTAGGGTATGGGTGTGTTTAAGGATAGGGGTAGGGGCAGGGGTAGGGGCAACACGTCATAACCTTAAATCTTTCCTCCAAACCATTCATAAACCCCGAGCAATACCGGGTACTTCAGCTAGTAAATAAAAAAATAAAAAATAATATAACATAGCCAAAAACATGGTTATATATTATAACCATGTTTCTTCCTGCAGTGTAAAAAATCTTCCTTCTGAATTAAGACCTGCATTTTATACAAATAATAATTTAGGTAAATTTTTAATCAACTCAAAAGATAAAGACGACAAGCTTAGTCACTCGGGAATATATAAATTAGATTGTAATGATTGTTCAGCATTCTATATTGGCAAAACAACAGGCAATGTCAATATTAGAATTAAAGAACATCTTAGATGCCTAAATAATAACGGTTTTTCAGAATTCGCCAATCACCTTATTGATAAAGATCATACCTTCAATCAAAGCACCGGTGCTAATATTCTTCATAAAAATGGTCATGGATACAGATTAAATAATTTAGAATCACTAGAAATAAAGAAAGCTGTTAAAACCAAAAATAAAATTCTTAATAATCAACTAAATGTGTCCAATAGCCCAATATTAGGTATATTCCCTATAATCTCGTAAAATTTCCCATCCCATAATCACCTGTTCAGTTATTCCTTGGTATTCCATTATGTGCACTTCTGTCTCTTTCGCTCGGTTATTTCTATTTCATGCTATTTCATGCTATCTCATTTTTTCTTTGTTCTATGTTATGTTCTGTCTTATTCTATTTTGTATATATAAACACACACTATGTATTTTTGATCAGTTTAATTTTTGTACCCTGAAGATGCTTATGTTAAGCGAAACCGGTCGGTCGTAATAAAATTAAATAAAATTCTCGTGGTTATAAACAAAGTTATTGTTTTATTTTCATATCTATTAGTAATTATAAATAAATAAAAAAAAACAGATATTTGTATCTTTTACAGTATGTCAGAAATTATCCCTTTGGATGATTAAGTCTTATGCCTTAGACCAGGGGTAGCCAAACTCATACTCTTGGAGATCAACTTAATGATTAGAAGTCACACTTACCTTCGCAGGTGGCTAAAGATGGAACTAAAGAGCGAATGAACTTTATTTGTTTAAAACTAACTAACTCACCATCCTTGTTTTATTCACACATACTCTTCCGTTATTCCGACTCTCGACTTGACCCAGCGCAAGTATTTGATTAATTTTATCGTGCCATGTCTTTTTAGACCGTCTTCGCTTTGTTCGCCATCCACCTTAGGTAAAAGATTGTGATTCAACAAATTACAAACACACGATAGCGCCGCAGGCAAAAATGTTTCAATCTTGGTCCAAGGTCAAACCAATAAATGCGGTCTATAATTCTGGGACACGTATTACATGTGCCCCAGAATGCCCCATGCCTAAACACAGGCTAGCCTAGTGAGGCGGGTTATGTGAAACCTCAACTTATAACTATGCATTTCTATTCCTTACATATTACCTACTGTTATTATATTATTTTCTATTTTCCTTTTTATGTATCTGGTTTATAAACCATTGTACACTTTATTATACATGTATTTTATTTATACTTGTAAACTTTATTACAATAAAAAACTATTTTGGGCGGCTGGTTCAAAACATTAAAGACAGATTAATGCTTGTCGCGATATTATTGTGTATTTTGCGAAACAGAGCGGTAACCGATTCAATATTTTTATCATTGAACTGATTGATCGATTGATTGTTGTATTGGAGGACTCACTAAAAATACTTTGTTGAACCGAGAAGAAACTAATTGGAGACTTATTATTCCTTCCTTCAATAAATGTAAAATCACTCTGGTGTCATTTTAAATAAAATGACTAGGAAATATTTTCTTCGAATGCGTAATTATTTTGTTTCATCATTATTAATATAAATAATAAGAAGAACTTTATTTACACCATTGTTTTTAATGTATTTAGGAAAAACAATATACATTTATATACGAGTAAATTGTTTATTATGATGAGAGAAGCTTTGCTTCTGAAACATGTGGATATTTAAATGTTGAAAACATTGGTGTAAACAAAGTTCTTCCTATTAATTATAGAAAATATTTGGTTTAAACCACTACTAAAAAAAATTATAATAATTTTCTTATTTATTTTACTTATTTCTGTTTATGGAGTTTTCCTTTCCACTTTCTTGTCAAAATCATATTTTTTGTTCGGAGGTAAATAAAAGTATTATAGCATATAATATATAATATGTTAAATAGGGAGATTATAAGATTTTTTATCAATATTACAATAATTTATTCTCATCGTTTGTAGAGGCTTTTTTAAAATACCTAATGATAGATACAAAATAATGACCGCCGTCAACTTTGAAACCTCTCGCGATCGACCGTTTGGTAACCCCTGAGCAGTTGCGCGCATTCCATATGGGTGAAAAGCTCTGCCTACCTTAAGAACATGGCCCGGGAATTTTTTTATGGCGATGTAATAACAATAATAATAATTGGATGATTTGTATAGCGCCGTTTTTGTGAAAAATCACCCCAAGGACACTGTACCAATATTACTTTATATTCTCTATCTAATTATTCACAAACTGGTACCGATAAACATGTAATGCTCGAGTTTAAAGAAAATGAAAGAAGATTTGCATTAAAATGTATATGCATATAAGAAACTTTTACTCTTATTTATCAGACGGCCTCCACGGTCGAGGGGTAAGATTCTCGACTACCAATCCGAAGGTCGCGGGTTCACATCCCGGCATGCGCAAATAAATTTTATTTAATTAATTTGTGCTGTTTCACAATTAATTTATTTAAAAATAATATATAGTATATTTGCGCACGTTCCAGAGTGTAAGATACTCTCAGTATCGCCCTGGTGAAAGACCACCATTCAGAATTGAACGTTGCTTGAAATGGCTTTTAAACGTGTTTGGTGAGCAGATCTGAATAGCCAGGTATTTTACCCACCTTTCTCTTCCCCTTCTCCTTCACCTCCGCAATACCGTCAGCCTCATAACATTCCCCAATTGGAGATGCCATAGTCTCAACGGCTCCAGACGGTTTGGAGCAGTTGGGACTCTTGTGCGGTATTCATATAAAAAAAATAAAAAAATCTAGCCACAACCATCAGTAAGTAGCAGGTAATAATAAAAAAAAACAATTTTTTCAAGCCACCATAAAATTCAATGTTATGTAATTACAGTTCAAAAGATTGCAGCCTACCCTTGGCCATAGAGCAATGCACGCTACTGCCCCTGAGATAATATTATGAGTTGAATTTTGTTTTAACGTTTTGATTATTAAATGATTCTTGTTTTGTTTTTCACGTTTGAACATTGATTTGAAGTTAATGTGTGTATTACTTGAAGCTACGTAATATAAAATACATATCATATTTTATCAATGATGGATGTATCTTAATCTTTCGACTGAGTTCTAATGCACACTTATATTTTTGGTTGTGAGGTTACTATCTAAAAATCCATAGAAATAATAGTGAATGCTTTGTACTGCGTGTATAATACGTACCTACATTCGCCCACATAGGTAAATGCGAGTAGATAGACAAAGTAAACGAGACATAGAAAATACGTGGGATAAAATTGACTTGCAAATTACACTAGACACTTGAAAAATTAAGTGTTTGACAAAAAAATTCATAGAATCTTGGTAATGTGTTATGTACAGTGGAGATAAATGAAGTAGTAATCAAATATGCCAAATAAAAATTATCATTAGAAATACGAATTACTATGAATAATGCATCTAACCTATTACGCCCATAAAAATAAATATTTCTATTAAAAGGAAATTACTATCTGAAATACTGCCAATGATAAAATAATGAAATTTAAAAACATAAAAAAAAAAATTAAAAAATACAGAAGGAAGAAGAGCAAAAAGTTGGGGGTATGGCATTATGGATCCATGATAAATCAACACACGTATGAATCGGCACACTTTAAAAAAATGATATAGGCATTGAAAGCAAGAAAAAAAAACTTGTCCGAAAACCTGTCGGGGTAGTTTTTTTTGTACTTTTAATGAATTTGTCACTTTTAAAAAGGGTGCTGATTTACGCTTGTGTTGAATTATTCGGTGACCTGACATTATACTGGTATATTAAATGAAAAAAAAACACACTTTGTAATACACCACTTTATCGAATCAATTCACTCACAGCCGACCGGGTTTTGATCAGATCAAACTTCATCAGGGTTATGTATCAACTAATTATAATTAAATACAGACACAAATACATATATATAGGTAGAATTAATAATATGATATAGAGTGGGATAAAAGTAGAATAGAGGGATACAACTTATTAGAGGAGGGGGTAGGTAAGGGAAGGGGGCAAAGTTTCAGCGGGGATTAACGGAGTAAAAATACATTATTTACATGAAATTAATATTAATCACATTGCACATTACTATCATCCACCATGTTTACATATCAGTACATTTTCTTTCCTGCTATTATCAAAAATAAATGTGTATTAAAAAAAATTGTTTCGTAAAATTATATCAAAGACCTCGACGTTCAGTTCAAACACCGCCAAGCCACCCTTTCGGTCTGGTGACAAGATCAAAAGCACTATCGCTAAGCTCAGCATCCGCCGTAAGGGCTGCAGACGGAAATTACATCACGAATTGGGAAGAATGGCGTGAAGTTAGTGGGTTTAGTCGTAACTTGTTCGGTTCTTTTTTTTGGTGCAAGTTAACTGCAAGCGTTGTGGCAGGGCGGTAAAGGCTTTTGGGTTCGAAACCCAGCGAAGAGAATACGGGTAAAAACCTAATACAATAATAATTTTAAAATATATTCAGTAAAGAAGATTTTATTTTATTTTTTATTAGATACTATGTATTTAATTGTTTTTGTGTTTAATTCGTACTTACTATTACTATTTAATGTAAATAAAATTTAATAATGTTATTATTAAGGGACTTGCTTGACAACAACAAGCCTAAACCCTTACATATAGAAAGAAAGGGTCTTGGATAAAATTAACTTGAAAAATTAGAAATTAATAATGAACGAATGATTCTAATATAACATTAATTAATAAAATAAGGAAAATTATATATTCACCACTCCTCAGTATGTTCACATTATAAAAATCATATAACACATTTCAATGAATCAATTAACAAAACATTATCATTAAATATGTGATACCACACAGGAGTCTCAGCTATCTGTCTGGAGCCAGTGAAACTATGTCATCCCCAATTCGGTATGGTATGTTGTGAGGGTTGAGGTATTGAGGAAGGAAAGGAGATGAGGGGAGGAAGGTGGGGAAGTACCTGGCTATTTAGATCTGGTCACCAAACACGGCTAAAGCCATTTCAAGTAATGATTTGATTCTGAATGGTAGTCTTTCACCAGGGCGATACTGTTATTATATTAATTTTAATGAATAAATTGCGAAATAACACAATTTAGTCAAATAAAATTTAATTTAAAAAATAAAACAATAACTTTGTTTACATCACTTTTATTTTATACTTTTGCTGACCGGGTTTCGCTACTACCGTAACTTCTTCAGGGCAGTATACGACTAAGCTAAAAGTGATGTAAACAAAGTTATCGTTTTATATTTTAAATTATAATGCCACATCACCAAGTTACCGCTTCATATGAAAAAATAAAATTTACTTGCGCACGCCGGAATTTGAAACCGCGACCTCCGGATTCGTATCCGAGGATTGTAACCACTCAACCAAGGAGACCGTAAAACATGGTGTAAGTATAAAAATGTTTATAGATTAAAGTTTTATTTACAGAAAAGTAGATTATTAGATATTATATTTTGTAAACTATTTTATTATTTTGTGTTTTTCTTAGTCCCCCTCAATTGGGTAGGAATAGTATGTTAAGATAATACTTAAATTTATTCTTGCAGTAGGCAGTAATGATTATTTACTTTGATATTTTGTAATTAAGTGCGTTTCCTATGTAGTTTTAAAGATTGTTTCATTGACCCCTTTCAGCCACAATTTATTTCTTGACTCATTAAACTTTTCTATTTGTTTATATCTGGGGGAAGGATGTTATGGGGTTTTATCGCTAAATATACACATGTAGTTTTTTTGTTCGAAAGTTGTTATATAACAAGGAATAGTTTTTATGTTATTTTGATTAAATCTAGTTTCACGAATATGTGGTTTAATTGGGGGGTTTCTTGTTTTTGAAAAAAAATTCAAGGTTCATTTTTGGCATATACAGGGTGGCGCGCAAAACTACCGTTATGGTTTCGAATGAAATTGCATAATCAAGCCGTTGTTGGTAGTCTATCGGCTTCAATTCTTGCACAAGCTGAACCTTATACGGGAACATGTGCAATGTGGCCAAAATCCGATGTGCCGAACGTCTTCTTGTTGATGTTTCTTGACTGTCCTGCACACTATCCACAACACGTTGGATATTTTCTTCCGTGTGGACCGTACGTGGTCTTCCGGTACATGGAAGGTGTCTTACTGTACCATGTTGTCAAAAATTTGCAACCAGGCGGTTTATTGTTGGTGCTGAAGGTCCAGTACGCACATTAAAAAAACGACGGAAAGCACGCTGCGTCAATTGACCGTTGATTTTCAAAATAAAATTCAACAATTGTTGATAGCTGTTCTGTTGTGTAGTGTTCCATTTCAAATTCCCCAAGTTTTCTTCACAAAATTCTGAAATAAAAAAAAATAATTTTTTTTTTTAAAAGTTATTAAATATTTAAACCATAACGGTAGTTTTACGCCACCCTGTATTTGTACTACCTATATTTGGTACTCTAAAACTTTTAAAATTTCTATCGAAGGCCTTCCTATGGGTGCTATAAGTATGGTCTTTATGATTCCCTTTTGAATTATATTCAGATAACGTATATAAATACATATGTAAATAAAGTCATCATACTACAAATAAATGAAGCACGAATAATATTACAGTACAGCAGGTAGGTAATTTGAATGTGCTTAATTCAGAGTGGAAGTGACTTTCAGTATCACAATGACCATTCTTTCAGAGCCAAAAAGTCGCTTGAAATGATTTTTGTCATGTTTATTAACCATCCTAAATAGCCAGGCACTTTCCCACATTTGTCTTCTCCTTCTCCTTCCTCGAGGTCAGAACATTCTCCAATATTGAAGATGCCATAGTCCTATTGGCTCCGGGCAGTTGAATCTAATATTAAATAATAAAGTACCTCGACTCAGGAATTTTCCCAGTTAGACAGACATAGAATAATCCTTCATAATCATGTTTAGTCAAGATAAATAAAAGCATAAGATATTTATATCGGATGAGAAATTTGACGAAATATTAGATATTCGAATTTGTGCGTCAAAATAACCAGTATTATGATTTTATATATCCTATTCTCTTAATTTTGTCTAGAAGAAATTTATAAATAATCACAATTTGAAAAAAAAAATCATTAGTTTTAATTTGAACAAAAAATGGTCAATTGTTCCATTTTTTAAATTTTTTTTAAAGAAAGACAAATATTCCCTGATTACGAATAACCTAACAATTTTTGAAAATCTCTTACTACAGTCACAGCAAACGGAAGATGTTGCTTGTGTCGTGATGGATGACTTAGCCAGCCGAGGAATTGAACTCACGACGCCTGGGTGAGACCCAAAAGCGATGCCAACTCAGCCACTGACCGGTCTAGAGTAATAATATACCAAGAGACCGTACTGATATTGATACGAATCGTTGACATACATATAGCTCTCTCTGTATGTTCGTTTCTATAAAGATATGAGAAAGAGAGACAAACAATTATCGTTTCAAGATGAAAATTCATGATTTTTCAAAATCACAGCACCATATTTTTGAATATTTAAAAGCGAGAACATTAGACGGACAGAATTGAAGAATGAATTAAAGGACTGGATTAAAATATAGTTTGCTACAAGCGATACTACGAATTATGTATTTGTAAATTCTATACCTACAGGTGGTTAGAAAATTAATGTCTAAGGTTTTCCAAAGAAAAAAGAGTTCTATATGAAATATATACTGGAACTTTAAGTAAAACGTTTAAAGTGGCCTTCACTGGTTTCCAATCTGTACCATTTTTTAGACATTCATGTATGTATTTCATAGAATTTAAAAGAATACAGTAAACGTTATACATTTTTCTAACCACGAATTTACAGGTAAATCATTATTAGTATTCCTAAAAAACTAACTAACTCACCATCACGACGTTTCTTCGCAGAGGTAGGCAGAGAGGACCGACCACCATACAACTAGGTCTTGGCACATATTCCTCGATTCATTCACATTAATACATCGTATCATACATACTCTTCTGTTATTTTGACTCAAGTATTTGGTTCACTTGATCGTGCCATGCCCTCGGGCGTTCTCGGCTTCTTCTTCCATTCACATTCGGTCACATATTCTCTTTACACTCCTTCCTTCGTTCCTCTGTTCCACATACCCAAACCATCTAAGCGTCCCTTTTTTTAATTTTACGCATTACGCATCAGCCTAGCATTCTTTACGAATCTCAACATTTTTCACACGGTCATACATAGTTTTACTACACATACGCCTCACTTCTACAGCATTCTATTTTCTATTTTCATCCTTCCTCTCTCAGTTCCATACGTGAGGGTATTCGAATCACACATTTAGAAAGTGGGGGCTGACGCTATTTTAAGCGCTGACTCTTAATACAATAAAATTTGAGTCGCAATAGTCCCACTGACTCCGGGTTGTCGGGACTCTTATGTGATCATCACATAAAAAATGATCAACTGAAGGTGGGAAAACCCGATCCCACGCGGTAATCAGTCAATCAGTCCCGGATGCGAATGATTGATTCTTGAATGGCTGTTTTTGTTTGATCGGTTCTGCAGTATTTAGTTAACGGTATTAGCCATTACCTCGAGTCATCATTGCAATGCTGGTACGTATAGTATGTTAAGATAATACTTAAATTTATTCTAGCAGTTGGCAGGAATGAGTGGGTTATTTGTGGTAATGGCTGCTTTCTCTTGGTGTTTCTTCGAGTCATTGTAGAAAACTTTTATGAGCTGGCCACCTAAAAAAACGAATAACGAATCAACCCAATTATATTTATGGGTTTAGACATGAAAAATAATAATTGTGAAGACTAAGTCAAGATATGGCGTTGAGTCTCCAGTAATATCGGGATTTATGTGGTGACGAAACAAACTCGTATATTGGTAGGTTGGCATAATTATCACTGTCGCAATGTTACAAGGTATGAAAAAGGATGAGACAACCCGTCATACTATAAGTCATGCTGGAGGAAGCGGAGGATGGAAAGTGGGTAACGGAGAAGTACCTAACCTTTTTGATAGATTTTACTAATAGACGAAATAAGACAATAAAAATTAACAGAATCTAGAGAGTTTTACAGTTTTTTTAAAGTATTCACCATCGAGTATCATCTCACCGGATTTAGTGTTTCAAAGACCCGCAAATGTCTTATTATGAGTAAAAGAGATCGAAATGACAATCGTAGTTTCCTTCACCGGAAGGTGTAAAACAACCTCGAGCTCTTGTAGCCAAATGACAGGCCAATGGCGTTGCGCATCAGCTCTCTAGAAAAATAATATTTATTTTAAAATAAAATAAACTACATATAACTTTGTATAGGTCGCATCATTATGAGGCAACCAACACACACTTAGGTTTATGTGTATCGGTGAATATGTTTGCGCTTGCGACAGTGATGTCCTTATGAAGCATCACTGAGAAACTGCCTGTTGTCTAGTTTTTAGCTAAAATGGGTTAACAAGAGAATTCACTAGTATTTGTATTGTATTTTGAAAAGTGTTATTTTATTCATTAGTTTGAAAAAAACATAAAACAACTAAATGTTTTCTATCATTATTCCTAACCCGTTAACCGAGTATGACGAAATATTTCGTGATTCCAAAAAAGCGACGTATGACGAAATATTCTGATATATTTCATCACTGTGATGTTCACTATGGGCGTGATGGCGTACTGTAGTACAGGACCACCAGATACGTTAATATACACAACTGCTGAACCTGTACAAATCGCAAGACCGCCCCACTGTAGAATTTGGCAACCATCTCTAGTCGGGAGCCCCAAAAGACCTTAAAATAGTCTGTTTGATAGATTTACCAATTTTAACAAACGGATTGCAACCTTTGGAGCACAGACGTCAGGTGAGAATGCCACCCTTGTTCTACCGTTATGTCAATGGAAGATGCTATGAAGAACTTGCGTCATTTATTTCTTTAGCACCGGTGCACAGTTGGGAAATTTGTATATGGTTAACATTTATCACGTGAGAACGGGGCGTTTATACGACTCGTTCTGTGTTCAACAGCTCGGCTGTAGAATGTTTTACCGGACTCTGGTTTCCTCTTTCCCATAACATGGGTGTCTTCAAGATCCAGGTTCCCTCGTTCCTGTCCTCCAAAATATCATCCACACAGCATCCCCAAAGATGACATAGGCTTTGGGGGAAATTATTTTCCTAGGGCCTCTTGTGTGGAGTTATAGTAAATAAATAAAAAATAAAAATTCTGGTCTTGAAAAACTTCAAAGATATATAGTTCATGAGGTGCATCGCATACATTTGTAATTAATATTCAAAACATGCGCTCACATTGAAAAAGACAATGCATAGAGCATCCATAATCCTTGTTCGGGATGGAAAACGGATTATCCCATCCTGAGGGATTTTGAGAACCCATTTGTTCGTAAGCGTTTCATTGCAAAATAAATAAAGAAATGGTAGTAAATACACATGTTTATTGGGCCATTTTGTCAAATGTCATTGAAACTTAAACATGTGAAGAACAAAACTTTACTTTTAAGGAAATTTAATTGACATGCATTTCCGATATAAAACGTTATAAAATAAATGATTTTATTTAGTAGCATTTTTAAATGTGGCGGGCTGTAGAACGGTTTTAAATTGTGAAGGACGGTTATAAGTATTTATAAAATTTTTGGTAATCGCGAAGACAAACTTACTGATAATTGAATACCAAGATAAGATCTTGAATTACCGGCTGGTATGATGGAAAACTTCGATAATTTACTTCCATGTAATTAAATACTGATTTAAAATGTACATAAAATAATGGCGTGATCGTCTTAAAACGTTAACCATTTAACCAGAAAATGGGTGAGTTAATCTGTTAATAATACCTGTGAAAACTTTCTAAACATTAGGCACAACTGAAGATGGATCCACCCAAAACTCCGCAAGAAACCGTATGAATCTCAAAAAGGTTGTAGTGGAGTTGCACAACTCTGGAGCGAATAACGCGGATACAAGCAGCCACATTGAAAACTTTTATAACTAGCGGCGAAGCTTCGAACATCCCCTATCCCGCGATATCTCATATTATCTCCATCAACCGTTGTGCTCCCGGGGCGAGTCTGCGATAAAATCTCTCATAAACAGGTGGTGAGTTAATGATACTCATCTAGAGGTCGAGAGACGAGGGATCTTTGACATACAGCGGGTGTGCTAGGTTGACCTTTCCAGTACCTGAAATTACCTGATGTATCGATGTCAATGGTTTAAGCAGAAGCAATTGTTTCAAAATTAGCAATACAATATAATGTTGTTAAGCTTCTTATCGGTTCAGTATATGAAATGTCTTGATTAAATGTCTTCCTGTCTAAATCCTGTCAACTTCAATGTGACGCTGTGAAGATGTAAAATGTCACCGGAATTTTATTTATTTATTTATTTATTTATTTACGAACCAATGTCGAATTACACAAAATACATAACACGAAATTAAATAAACAAGACCTATGAAAAAAGAACAGCACATATATAATACAAGAATGAATGACAAAAAGAGGAAAAAAATATGCATTGGAGAAAGCATTCAAGTCAAAGCCTGAACATGGTTTTAGTAGAGTTCATGATTTTAGACATTCTAAATGATAATCTTAGGTTAATTTCGTAAAGCCCTACAAAAGTCATTAACACTGGCACGAAAAATTTCAAGGCCCTGGCTTGAGTTAACAAATCTCGACATTCTGGACAGCGGAGAATGGTATCCATAATTAGTAGAGGGTTTATTGAGGAAAAGCATTTCATTGTTTCTGAGTTTACGGATGGAATGTTAAACTGAATGAGTTGCAATAAAGAAGGTGACAATTGCAAAAAAGAAGGAACAATTAATTATTTTTAAAACGCAAATGAGATCACAGTCTTTCCTACGCTTCAGTTTTCACGAGGTCCAAGTAATTAAAGACAATCGAAAACAAACAAGTAACATTAATACGATTGTTTAACATTGTAAACCCTAAGAATCGTACAAAATAAGAGGATCTTGTTCAAAATTTCGGTTGCAAAAGCGATCACAATTTAGTCTCGTTTCTGTCGCCGTGTTGCCCGCACGCCCGGGATTTAAACATAGACGATAAAAATAGTAACTGTCAAAAATAGTAATACACCGACAAAGATATTGTTGTCGTAAACAAAGTAGGCTGACTGACGTTTCGCAGACCCAGACACTCCACGAAAATAATATATTATGGACCGAAATGTGCAAGGATTAATCGACCCAATAAAAACTGAAGTAAAAAAAATGCTTATATGTCAAAGAGGCGAATCAACAAACAATTATAGAAGAGGATATCAGTCAACTAGAAGAGATATGGCACAAGGAAAAACTAAACGATACAATAATTATCTATAAAAGAAACTCATAGCAAATGAAGAAAAATATGTAAAAAAAATTGCGATTTATTTAAAAGAAAGAATGAATCATTTATTACAACATACGAGTATAACAAGGCAACCTTATCAATACGTTTACCGGAGGTCAAATATTCATTAACAATTTTAAGTGAAAATACAAATTCAAGCTCTGCCTAATTCGAGATATGGTTAAAAAAAAAAACTAAAAAAAACATTGCAGTAAATAGAGTGCGAAAAGCGCCAACAAATTTACTATCACAACATATGTTTTATCGACGAAGGAAAAAGGCTCCCTTAATCCCAAAGTACTGTTGTTAGTATGAACCGATATATATATATATATACCCAATCCAATGATAGGGCTCCATTGATAAATCACGTAATTTAGCGCCAGCGGCGTCATCTATTGATTTTACTACTAATTTAATTATATTGCTAGTGAGCAACACCTTAAAATTTAATTGTGAACCTCAAACTATTTATAAATTAAATCGCTTATACAATACTATAACCAACCCAAATAATTGTGCCAGCGTGTCCCATTGATCGCCATGAACCGTGGTCAATCTTATCAATCGATTTCGTTACAAATGTTTTGCTATAATCGAGTCGGGGTACTCTTAGTATTACGCCACTTGAGAAACAACTACTGGATAACAAAACATTGCTAGAAATTACTATAGATGCGTTTAGTCAGCAGATCTTAATAACTAAATTCAGTGTTCACTTCTTATTCCCAAACAAATTCAGCTTCACAACGATGAGGGTAACATAGTGCCACAGTACCACAGTCCCACTGGAACTATTACGTGATCACCGAATAAAATATATGTTAACAACGCTTTGTTTATCTAACACAATCGATATCAATGCAGTGGGTGTCCCGAGAGTCGCCTGCGTCGTATTTCGCCGATAGGAATAACGTGGGATACACGGGAGGCTGGGAGGACGTGACCAATCTTATTTTAGTGGGGACGATCAATCGACAGTGTGGTTGAAAGAGCATTAATACTTCCTGTGGCGAATGAAATTGATAATCGGCCCGATTGCCCGAAAGGTTACGTGCGGTGCTAATGCTGAAAATATTGCCTTCTATTTTTAATCCACGTGGCAGTCAAGGATCTAAGAATACATGCTGGATAACTTTATTATTATGACGCCATAAAATGAATGATTGCCGGTTTAGGGTGGAAAGATTAGTATTTTTTAATATTTTTTTTTATTATTCGTTCATTTTATTTCAGTTATTAATTAATTATTCATTTACTCATGAAATCGCAATACGAATAACATATGGAGCACTAGTTCGCAACATGGACCAGAGTTTCATTATCTGGGCCCCCTCAGAACAGAACCATATTTTCGAAATAGAGAGAGTGCAAAATTAGTTTCATTTACTCATGAAATCGAGAATACGAATAACATATGGAGCACTAGTTCGCAACATGGACCAGAGTTTCATTATCTGGGCCCCCTCAGAACAGAACCATATTTTCGAAATAGAGAGAGTGCAAAATTAGTTTCACATGAGAGAATATATATATTATCCATTTCTATATCGATCCTTGTTTTTAACAGGAATGCTCCATTTAGAAGGCCACCTAAAAATATTTTTAGGTAAACATTTTTTAAAGGTAATTTCTGGAATCATATGCAATCTACCTCTGTTAAAAGAGGTTAACTTATACGTTTCTTATAAGTATAGTCGTGGGAGATCCCATGAACTATTTCATGCTCCGAAAGCGAGAACTTCTGTTTACCAGAACACGCCAATCAACAGAGCAACTAAACTGCTCAACGATGCTGCATTGACCGTTGACATTTTTAATATCAATTACAGACAATTTTACGATTATCTCTTACAAAGAAGTTTCATAATTGGCTCCATGACTTATTATACTCTACCTATCAACCTTTCACTTCTTGCATGTTTGGTACAGATTATCGTCTTCAGTATTTGTTAAAACTATTAAAACACAAATTGTTAATTACATTAGTATTTTTATGCTATCGTAAAATCACAACAACATTAATACATTTAAAACTCAAATAAAACGCTGGATACGTTACATAGGGAGATCTGAAATATAAAACATGTTAACACCAAATACAGACTGACAGAAACCACTCAACTGCACTTAAAACACCTCATATCTCAAATCTTTCAGCAATTTCATCAAATTCTAATCATTTTTAATATAAACACATAATTTTTTTTTAAACCACTTCAATTTAATGTAATTCTCCACCGGTTTCAGAAGTACCCTTCCTTCATCAGGTCTACATTAAAAGTTCATTATATTAAATTGAAGTGGTTAAAACAAACGTATGTGTTTATATTATAATTATCGCAAGCTACGAAGTAATTGCTTTTTACGAATATCAAAAAAAATATTTTAATATTATTTTAATGAAATCCTCAGCACGGGATATCATTTTTTAATTGTCTCTATTTTTTAAAATGAATGTTTGACTGTGTTTCCTCGATTTTCTCGAAAATTACTCAACCAGCTTCGCTGAAAATAGCACGGTTTGTTCTTATTAGTACCGGGAAGGTTTATTGAGTAGTTTCAATAAAATGCAATATGTAAAACTGTTGCCATAACGTTTTAAATTTAGTACCAAAAACGTTCAACCAGCCATGTTGTAATGAGGTTAGCTCATCGATATTCCACTCTGGTTAGCCACAGATTACATATTCAAAAGAAGAAGGTTCGTTTGGGAAGAATATTTTCAAAATGGAAAACGCAAGTAGGTACCTACTTAAGCACTTTATTATTTAGATATATTTTGAAAACTAAATGTTTGTAATGAAATAAAATTTTCATATGAATGTTTCTTTATTCAGAGATAGTTATACATAGTCGTCACAAGTCATTACTTTCGCTATCAAATCAATTGTGGCACCCAAACGACAAGCAAGAATTCACAACTTCAGGTAGTTATAAATAAAATAAAGATAATAAAACATTTATTATTGCTATTATATAATAAATTAAAATACCAGTTCTTTTCCTCGTAATCTGTATAACATCTTTAGTGATTGTTCAATATCAAATATCGCTCGTTCAACTTCACTTTGTATTAAATTGTAATCTATGATCTCGGATCAAAATAGAAGTTCTATTTCTGTGGGTTTAGTGAATTTAAACTAATGTAATTGCTTTTAATCAATGGCGGTAGGTGCCTATCGTCAATCGTTAATATTGCGCCTTCGGTATGTCGCTAGAACCCTCGTTTTGACTGTACTGCATTACATAAGTATGAGTTATGCAAACCATATTACAGGCAACCAAAACATTTATTAAACTATCAATGACATTTAAAAATATTTCCCTAAAGTCAATATAATCTAAGAAAGTGGATTCTAAATACAGACGATTTAATGATGCTCTACTGATTTTGTGTTGCTAATTGAAATTTAAATTACGATTTACGATTTTATTATTATTGTATTATCTA
Organism: Halesus radiatus; assembly: GCA_022606495.2. Classification (NCBI taxonomy): domain Eukaryota; kingdom Metazoa; phylum Arthropoda; class Insecta; order Trichoptera; family Limnephilidae; genus Halesus; species Halesus radiatus. The sequence continues at coordinate 34,786 of JAHDVE020000693.1, forward strand.
TGAATAATTTCAGGTCAGTGAATCGTACTACGTATCCTAAGATTATTTGGTTGTGAAAGTTTTTTCCTCCCTTATTAACTAAAATATAATTATAACTTCTTCAAACGATTTGTATTCACTTTTTGGTGTCATTATTAATAAACGCATTTAAAAATATACTTAGTATTCGCCACTTTATAAATACACATCGCTTTCGAAACATGTACTCGTAGATATCAATGTATATTAATAAAGTGGTGAATACCAAGCATATTTTTTAATTAATTTATAAATATATTTATTCTCAGTCGGACTCCTACACCTACACCTACTATTTTATAATGTAACCTTTTTTTGGAAATTTTATTTAAATCAAATTTCATAACGTTATTATTAATTATTAGGTATTTTAGTTTTTATTATTGTGACAGATGTTTCAGCTTTCGTTTTACCGGTAATAAATAATTTTAATCTCCGTCCAAATTAGAATTAGGTGGGAGTAAATAAAATCATTATAAGTCGTCGCAATGTGGCCTAGCCACAGTTTGAAAATGGCCTTGAATGCTGAAACAGTCACAATAATAAAAACTAAAATACTTGCAGAACTTAATAATAACATCATTAAGTTTGATTTGCATAAAATTTATAATTTCTTCAAAAGATTGGAATTCACTTTGCAACGTCATTATTAATAAATTAATTTAAAAGTACTTTGTATTCACTACACACATATATCAACATGTTTCGATAGCGATGCTTTCTTCATTAAATTTAGAATTTTAATATATTCCTGACGAAGTGATGAAGGTTGATGTGTTTATATTAAAAATGATTAGAATTTGATGAAATTGCTGAAAGATTTGAGATATGAGGTGTTTTAAATGCAGTTGAGTGGTTTCTGTCAGTCTGTATTTGGTGTTACATGTTTTATATTTCAGATCTCCCTATGTAACGTATCCAGCGTTTTATTTGAGTTTTAAATGTATTAATGTTGTTGTGATTTTACGATAGCGGAATAAGCTTTATCTCCAAATGTTATATTTGTGGTTGCTTATTGAATGTATTTTCGACTCTGAGATCTAGTGTTTCTGATATGTGTGTTTGTTTTTTTTTTGTTCTATTAATGTAAAGTAGTACTGTTTAGAGTATAAGATTAAAATAATCTGTAAATAATTGAACTAAGCCCATTCATTTAATTGTTTTTAACTACGTAAAAGAAAATAAAAAAAAATATTTCTCGCTACATCTTGAAAACAGACATCTGGTGTGGTTACATCCATTCTTGATACGTGATACGTCATATATTAGTTGTCTTCAAGTAATAATGTAATAAAACCATTTCGTGCAAAAAAAAACAACAAGAGGGAAAGGCAATAGTTTCCATATCCAGGCAAATTGATGTGACATGAGAAATCTAATTATGTACTTAAAATATATACATACTTACATCTTCTTCCCCCTGTCCTACTCGGGTTGGGGCCCCATCGCATCGACAAGATGCCTCAGGCGTCCCTGTCTTGTCCTACGTTTATGGCATCCGTCCATAGTAGGTCCAGCCTCTTCTCGCATAGCCTCTGGAGTTGCTTCTCCCACCTGTGTCTGGGGCGGCCCACTGGACGTCTTCCCTCTGGAATAGCACTTTTAGTGGAATTCGATCTTCTGGCATTCTTAATACGCCCAAGCCACCTCAGTTGCGACTACATATATACATGTATAATCCCCTCTTCCCGTAGTATGTTGATCTAGTAAAATTTTAATGACGAATGTTGATCTATATATATATATACATATATTATATGTAAAAGTACTTCAACTCCTGACGTTTCGGACAAATCATAACATTCAGAAGTCAAGACCTGAGTTAGGTTTTATTATTATTATTATTTGTCCGAAACGTCAGGAGTTAAAAAGTCCTTCTAAGGACTAGATTACGCGGGTAAACCGTGAAAATTATCACAAATATTTTTTTTTGTATGATAAATACAAAAAAATTACAAAAAATATATTAATCTTTACGATTTGTTTATAGTAAAAAAAAAAAAAAAAAATATATATCTAGTCCCCGCGAGTCATCATTGATGGTTATACATAATTATTAGTACCTATAATTTAATTTTTAGATTGCAGGTAATTCAAATGAAAGGCTTTATGGATGGAAATAAAAGATTTTACTTGCAAATTCATATAAAATTATGATTGTTAATTCTAACATTAATTATGCATTAGCATTAAGTTAATGTCTACTTATATTTGAGCTGACTTGACCATGCCCGAGGCGATGGTGTGAACATATTAATGTGCCGTAATTTAACGGCCTGGAGACATCACAGGGAAGTGCTAAAATTAATTTCATATATATTTTTTAATAGCCAGAGCTACAAGATATTTTCTAGATTATTCTATACCGCTGTGCTGTTGGTGTTCACGACATTAATGATTAAGAGGGAGAGGAACGTCGGAGAGGGATTACACATTAATTCGAAAAAATGATAATATTATTACATGATACGATAAATTTTAATGTTTTTAAATACAAACATTGTTTTTGTTTTTTTTTTATATGAGTACCGCACAAGAGTCCCAACTGCTCCCAACCGTCTGGAGCCAGTGAGACTATGGCATCCCCAATTGGGGAATGTTGTGAGGCTGATGGTATTGGGGAGGGGTAGGAGAAGGGAAAAAGGAAGGTGGGGAAATACCTGGCTATTCAGATCTGGTCACTAAACACGGCTAAAAGCCATTTCAAGCAACGTTTCAATTCTGAATGGTGGTCTTTCACCAGGGCGATACTTAGAGTATCTTCCACTCTGGAACGTGCGCAAATATACCATATATTATTTTTAATTAATTAATTGTGAAACAACACAAATTAATTAAATAAAATTTACTTGTGCACGCCGGGATTTGAACCCACGACCTTCGGATTCGTAGTCGAGAGCCTTACCCCTCGACTATGGAGGCCGTCGAAGTACGTGTTCTTGAGTATGAAATTAATGTTTTTTATTATTTTAATTAATACGATTTAACTTTGGTTTATCTTCTAAACAATACAAACAATTGTCTAGCTTCATATATTTGAAATAAAAAGAGGTATAAAATAAATACATTGGTACATCCCTAATTGGTATTGCCCTCGTCACCATATAAAGTATACTACGTTCTGGAACTCTTGGTGTCGAAACATGTTGATATTTATTGATTAAATAGTAATGTATGTAAAATATCTCTTAATTATTTAATTTAAAAAAATTAGATTTGTCTCAAAAAGGCTTAAAAAATACATCCTTGCTTCACTCAGAATGTAGAACAATGCCTTTGCTGTTTGTCAAAAACACAGTATATCGATCATCATAAGCGAAAGTACAGTAATTGCCTCACCTTTATTCTGTTTTTTTTTTTCCTTATGAAGCACGGTATACCGTTGTCTCATTGATTAGTATTACTGCAGTTTTAGTGAGAAAAAAAAGAAAAACAGTATGACGTTTTTTAAAGAAAATGTATTTTATACGGCTATTTTCTTTATTACAGTGGGTTCAAAATTTAATATGGAACATTTGCTCATATTTAGTTCAATTTATGCTTATGACGGCAGTATACTACCTTCTGTATTTGTACGTAGAAAATCAATAACTACTTCTGTAACCGTCACTTATACCTATTTAATTTCAAAGTTTTTTTTACTCAATCTAAATTAAGTTCCGTCTTCCTACAACGATTCTATTACAGTTCTGGGAATTGGTATTACACATTTTTTTTAACTCAGGTATAAACTTTATCAGATAACTGTTACATAAGTATTGATTTCCCATGACGATATACAAAATACTAAAACGTATCCCTAAATCTTATTTCTATAAAGAGCGTCGGGATTTCTTCTGACATTCCTACAAAAATAAAACACAATTATTTTAAGTTTAATCGAAAGGATTTATCGGACTTTTTGCGAATTGTCACGGATTACCATTAAGTATCAACCCACACGTTTCTTGAAGTTAGAGAGGGAATCAAGTTGTTATTAGTATTTTTTTCAGTGAATCCTGATCGACGTTCACCTACGCTCGCATTGCGAATGTTTTGCCGTGGTCACTGGTCACCCACGTGTTCTTGAAACCAAAATACAAATGAGCAATTGATTCCCCGCTCTTGTGATTGAAAATAACCCATTGTGGTCCACTTTATAATAAATCATCCGTTCAATTGTTGGCCATAAGTAGGCACTCGCATTTCTGAGGCGATGAACAGGAACGAAGGAAAATTTGTATTATGTCAGGCCCTTAATGTCAAGAATATTATTCAAGAAGGTATTATAAGTTTTTTACGGACTTTATTGAAGTCAAACCGAAATTTATTCGAAAATGATGTTCTCGTATTATGAAAAAAGTCTCTTGAATGGAAAATTCTTGATTCACAAAGTTTTGACAGCCTTTTTGTCTCCGAAATTTCTAGATCAAAACAAATAATTTAAGCTTGCAAACATCATTACCATCGTGCGCTATGGAGAATAATTACACTACTTTAAATATTAAAAATAGGATTGAAAGCTGTATTTGCTTCATATCGTTGTTTATAATTATTCAATACGAAACCAGGAAAACAGTATAAGTACCAGTGGCGTGCAGTCTATGGAGGCTAAAAAGCTGTGCCTAAATTAAACAATAGGGAGAGCATACTAATAAAAAAATTAAATATAGAATTTATTTTTAATAACTTATTGAAGTTTATAAACCTCATTGTAATATTTAATCATTTATATAGAAGATAATATTAACACATCCTAAATGAAACACGAAACCGAAAAAAAACCACAGAAAATAAAAAGGTATCAGTTGCATCGTGTCCCAGATGATGACGATATTTTTTTCAATCGTTAATATGATTATCGTACTAACCCAATAAAATTTTTCTACTTAAAAATTCCTACTTTCCAGTTGCACTTCGCTCTGTTTCATACATAATAAAACTACCATCTTTGGCGGTCTCGTGGTTGAGTGGTTACGATTCTTGGCTACGAATCCAGGGGTCGCCGTTTCAAATCCAGGTGTGCGCAAGTAAATTTTATTTGATTAATTTGGGTTATTTCACAATTTGTTCATATTAAAGTAATATATAGTACACATATTTGCACCACGTTCTAGAGTGGTAGATACTTTCACCGTTGCTCTGGTTAAAGACCACCACTCAGAATCGAAACGAAGAATCTTACACATCTTAACAGAATCTTAACAGCTGAGACTAACATCAGATAGTATTTTTAGCTATATCAAATAGGATGCATCGCGGAAGTCCCTTTATCAGCCTATAGCACACAGAAATATTACATTTCATGTAATTACAATCGACAAGACTACAACAGCCCACCATCGGTCATAGAGCAATGCACGACACTGATTGATATTAAGGCGAAGTCGGGTTACAAAATATATATCCAAAATCGTACCTATGTTCGTATCACACATATACCAGAAATATCACACCGATAAGGTTACTCCAAATGTTCATTTGGGATTTTTCCTTTTGATTTCGCAGTTTCCGAAGTAAATACTTAGAATTTCGATATCACTTTGTCTAAGGAATTTTATTTCGGAGCCCTTTAGGTGTCAGCCGTTTTCGCGATGGTTTAATGAAATAACACTGTCTTAGTTGACTGATAGAAATATTGAGAAAAATAGGCGTTAGGAACAATTGGCCGGAAACCGCCGCATTCCTTCTTCTAATATTGGCCAGCGAAAGGAAAGGACTTCAGAAAGGAATGCGAATGTTTTTTTTTCTCTCTAGTTTTCTACACTTTGAAGTTGATTGACACCGGAGGAATGTTTTATTGTGTTCATCATCTACTGTCAGTTACAAATAACGCTATAAAGCTCCAAAAGCTGCGGACGAAAGCTTTTTCTAGGTATTGCGTTAAAAAAGCTGTTTCCTTTGAAATAACTTATTTTTTATTTGTAAGAGAAAATTGTAGCTTTCTCACGACCAAAGAAAAATCAATCATAATGATGTATTACGATACCGAAAAGGACAGAATTCAATATGAATTACTACCGGCTATTATTAAAATGGGTCCCTTTTGTATTTTTTGAGTAGGTCAGTTTATTAATTTGGCATCGTGAATTTATACGTTTTCTGAACAGTACTGTTATTGGTATTCGAAAGCTCGTCTAATCATTCGATCACATATGGGAAACTTATAAAAAACACATAGAACTTTATAACATATGTTTTAATCCTGTTCTATATACTGTTTACCTGTTAACACGTGCATAAATAAGTGTGTGACAAGAAATTTGTCAACTTTAAAAAAAGGCTTAATGTCACAATCCGGAAAAATCGTGCGTTTTTCAGGATAGTCGTTTTAATATTACGTTTTGCACAAAACAAGCATGTTTAATTACTTCTCCAATAAATATCAAAACATTTTGTCGCGTCATTTTTAATAAAATTAATAATAGGTGTTTCGTTTAATGTTACGTTTTACATAGTATACTGGGTATTCTGAAGAGGGAAGATTTGCTTCCGAAACATGTTGATATGTATATATTAAAAAAGTGGTGTTTACAAAGTAATTTTTAATTCAATTATTAATAATGATGCCACAAAGTTAATACCAATCTGTTGAAGAAATTATAATAAAAAAAAAACATTTCTTATTTATGTAATCAAATATGTTTAATGTTATTTTCAGCATATTTATAAATTGTGAATGAATTTGTATCACAAATATACACTACTGTAATCAACTGCATAATCGCATCTGGGACTGATAACTTTTTATTTTCTAAATTGAACTGGTCTCATTAGCTAAGTTGGTAAAGCGGTTGTCCCGGAAAGACAGAGGTCCTGGGTTCGTGTCCCAGATGCGACTGATATCTTTTTATTTTCTGTTGTTTTTTTCGGTTCCATGTTTTATTTAGGTTATGTTAATGTTATCTTCTTCAATGATTAAATATTACAATGAGGTTTTTAAACTTCAATAAAATAATCAAAAATTAAAAAAAAATTAATATAATTATTTTCTCAAGGTATATGATATCAAAATGCAATGCACTGTGCACGTTCTTCACAAGTGAAGGAAAATACAATTGAAAACTTTCGTTAAAACTGTAGAAACAAAACAGTATTTTTATTTTCAACATGAACTGTATCGTGTTTTCTTTTTTGAGAGGGAAGATCGATGGAAAAAAATAAACCATAAGCCCTTTTCACATAAAGGGGATTTAAACGTGATAAAATTTCGCGATCACACTTTTGTTTGTAGCGTTCTCGGTTAGGTGCTATGCATACCACTGACGTCAGAATTACATAGACATGCCTAAAACAAAATCTACTCGTACAATTTTGAGGTGGAGGCAAAGATCACGTGACATTTTGGCACCAGCCCGGGTCACGCATTTTTTTAATAAACTCTGCCATCAGTCAAATGATCATCGGAAGATTTTACGGAATAACGCATTGTTAATCATTAAGATGGTATCAAATATAACTGATAGTGAGAACAGTCACAAATATCGTATTACATTCTACATGAAATCGTTATTATACTTAATTTAAAGTTTATTCAATACGATTCTTAACAGTTTCAATCTTGTCAAACCGAAATGACGACGATGATGCGAAAGCGTTCAAGTCATCGTTTCCTGCGGTAAGTAAATTAATAAACATTTCTAAAAGGGTAAAACTAAGTAATCTAATAATATATTCTATTTATATAAACAAGCTGAACTTTTTTATATCTATTGCTGTTTTACTTAGATTGAGGGTTTGTGTTAGTTTTGGATGTTAGCCCGGCAGCTACGGGAAGGTATTGGTGATAAATTCCACACAATTGTAAGAAGAACGAGTTGATCATTAGCAGATTTGCTTTTCGAAGAGTTAACACTAATACTTTGCGATGCAATGCGAGCTGTCTGCATAATGTCGGGATTTATTTATTGGCAAATCTCTGAAAAGGACATACCTCCAGGCTCACCTTGCTATATTTGGCTTCTTCCCCTCACCTGTTAAAGCACCTCTGTTGGTTCTCTTCTCTGTGATGCATACGTTTTTTTAAACTTAGGTGGTTAATAAAATTCTAATAGGCCAGAGATAGCTACAAACAAAGCACGCAACTAACTTCAGTTTTAATGACAATGTTAGTATTTAGATTTTATAATAGATATTTGAAATTTATTTGTGTCTGCGGGAAAATTTAACAGTTTTGGTGCACTGTCTATTCGAAATCCACTCGAAATCATCAGCGTTACTGGTCAACAAGTAATTTTTCGATGAAAAACCAAGCAAAGTCATTTTTCCTTCATGTGAATGAGGCTTTCTCTAAGGGACGATGGTTTCCGAAAATATATGTGAGGAAAATATGAAACGGTTTCAGAATTCGCTGAAGAACTCACCGAGAAAGTTTTCAGACCTTCATTCTGGTACTTACCGAAGATGAAATTAACGGGAAACGCGGCATTCTTCTTGACCAACATTGCTTAAAGTGAACTTAAGTGGCAAATACTGCTATTTATACAATAGATATTATCAATTTTCCCAATAAATAAGTTTATTGAAAAATTATAGATAGTTTTAAGGATAGTTATAAGTTAATTTATATATTTTCCTAGCTACAAAAGTTTAATTGCGTGTGACATAATGTAGGGTAGTAATGTGGTCAATTCAAATGTTGTTTCTTTGAGCCTAAATAATCTAAATCCATTAAACAGTATTTTTTTTCTTCACTTTATCCTTACTGAAAGCAATAAAGAGAGAAAAAAACTTGCGTAAATTTTAGTGATGGCCCCCACGAGTTCAATGATTGACCATACACATTACAAAAACTTGGAGGAATTTTTACGACAACTGGAGAAAAAATATTTTTTAAAAGTTGGTTTTCTTACACCTAGAAGAATAATTAATGTAATTATAAATGTTTTCTAAAAACAAAGTAAAACATTCTCGGGTTACGAATAATCAGACAATATTTGAACTTCCTACGATCAATATAAGCTCAAAATGTTGCTAGAGAAATAATAGACGAATTGAACCCATGTAGCCTGGATGGTAGTTTTCGGCGTTAAGTTATATGAAGTATACTAGCAAATATTATTATATTGAAATATCAGTCCCAAGAGGGTTAACGTGCGCAACATGGTATCACTTCTACATACATAAACACACACTACACCGCAATCTAGATATCCGCCCTTATGATGGACACTGTAGCGCTGTCCGAAACGTTGGCTAGAAGTTGAGGAGAAGCGCAACACGGAATAATATCCCAAAAACTATTCAAGAAAATACTTTTGGCCGTGAAAACCTGAAAACATACAATTTGACCTCATTACGAAAATGACACTGTGAGATGAAAATAGTTGCACTGATCTAGAAATTCGAGAGAAGTAGCTATGTGAAGTAAGTTATAAATGAATTAAAATTACTTTGTTACACCACCGTTTTTAATATATAAAAATCAACATGTTTCGAAAACAAAGCTCTCCTCGTCAGGATACACAGTTTACTAAAAAATAATAATAACAAGTATAGACTATAAATAATATATGCATGATATATACGAGGAAAGCTTTGCTCTCGAAATATCCTGATATTTATGTATTAATAACTGCGGTGTAAGCAGATTATTATTGTTAATCTTAATATACGAAAATGATTGTTTGTCTGTCTGTCTGTCCGATCTGTTGATTTTCTCGACAATCGCTAAACCGATTTCGCTGAAAATAGCACAGTTTGTTTTCATAAGTGTCGGGATGGTTTAAAGAGTAGTTTTAATAAAATCCAATATGTAAAACTGGTTCTATAACGTTTTACAATTAGTATAAAAAAACATTGAACCCGTCATGTTGTGTCGAGCTTAGCCCATGGATATATCACTCTGGTTAGCCACAGATTACATATCCACAAGAAGGTTTGTTAGAGTAGAATATTTTCAAAATGAAAAACGCAACTAGGTACCTACTTAAGTACTTTATCATTTAAATACGTACTGAAATTTTTTTTTGTTTTTGAATGAAATTAAATTTTCAAACAATTGTTTGTTTATTTACACATTGTAATAGTCATCACAAGGCATTACTTTCGATGTCAAATCGATTATGACACCCAAACGACAAGCAAGAATTCACAACTTCATAACTTTATTCCAAAAAAAGTTGGAAAGTTATTGTTAAATAAGTTTCTGTTCTAAAACAGTTCAGACATAAAATCACATCCTTTTCAAAGTATGGAAGATTATTGCCATTTTATTCTTAAAAACTTGAATGTTTTGTTTGTCTTGTTTTTATTCTTTATTTATCTTTAACATATTTTCAGCGAAAAAAACCGGCTTACGAGTGAGTAATAACAGACAAAAAGAGCGCTTTGTTTATTTAAACCCTTTGTGAAATTTAGCGGAATAAATATAAACACACACACAAGCGGAGGGGTAAAAATTACGTAACAAAACCATTGCTCTCAAATTTTCCAAGTATTTGAATATTTTTATGGTTCCTGTTATACAGCAAAAAAAAACAAACATATTGTTGTTCCACCACGACCACAACAAATCCATGCTATACTTGGATAATAATTTTGTTTTTGCATATAAAAACGTTGTTATGGTACACCTTTTCTGTTATTTTATTAGCTTGCTAACCGAGGCTAATATATTTTATGCAATAATAAAACCTGTAGATAAAGTTGTGCCTGGTTGAGGAAAATCAGTACAAATGTACATACATTATTGATGATAAGATCATGATAATACATGACATGATTGTGCATAACTGAGGGAGACATGACATTTTCTTGTCTTTACGATATTTTCATGATCGAGTACGAGGTTAGAGATGTTTAGGAAATCGGAGCTGTTTACGATTTCCTATTTTGTTTGTTTTAGTAATCGAATAATATGTTTTGAAACGTTGTAAAATGTTGAAATGAAATCAAATAGAGCAATCGAAATTGATATTTTCATTACAATTATTTATTTTTTTTGAAATACAAACATTCAGAGGAATTGAACTCACGATGTCTGGGACGCATTTGTCCATTAGCAAATTAACCGAAATATTAAAGAATCCTCCTTAAAAAAACCTTGATAATATTATAAAATAAACTTCGTAATAGTTACGAAAAAGAAGAATAATATTAATTATAACAATTACATAATGTGGTGACAAAATACAGCGAGAAAGATATTTATTACGTTGCTTTCTTTTATAAATTCAGGCGATCAGTTTCCGGTAGTGGTGTGGGTGACATTGTTGCCCGTAAAATTCCTGTCCCAATTTTGCAATGTTTTTTCTATGTACTCGATGGAAGTTGCTTTGACACGAAGCTTTTTCAGTTTCCCAACCTTTTGTCAGTTGACCAGTTACGGTTCCAAACTTGAAATACCGACATCGTTCAAAAGCTTTTCGGGTAGATATTACGCGACTGCAAACCTGTTTCCTCAACGATTCATATTTTCCAATTTTGTTGCGAGTTTTGAAACGTGCCATTACGATTCGTTTCTACATTTGATCTGACACGAGGGATTAGTAAAGGTTGTTTAATTCTAAAGTGCTGAAACGCTGTTAGGATAGCCTGGATGCTGTTATAAAATCCCTGAAACCACAATGTTTTATATCGTTGCTCCGTAATGTCTCGGACGGTTTATTATCTGCACGCTGAAGACCGAATGGGAACATTGTTCCGATTCTGGGAACTTTGATTACATTTAAACTGCACAGCTTCATATGCGCGTAGTCTGATGGTAGTAAAATTCAACATACCTAAAATAATTTTTATAGAGTACTGAAAAAAGAAAAATTAAAAAAAAACCTTTATTTTTTGATTTCTACAAATATGTAATAGGTAAAATTGTTATTATAGTAATCGTGTATTTTTTTATTATTTAAAAACTAGTTTTAATAACACATTAGTAAAATTTTTCACGCACAGGTGCGCTAATGCGTCGAGTTACACCTCTTCACACAGTCCGCAACACTGCAAACAACTAAATGTGTAAAAAAATGTAAATATCTATTTAATACTTCTTAAGCCTTTTAAGGTCATTTTATAAATATTCTCCAGTACTAAAAATGAAAAGTAAATTTATAAATATTTCAAAAAAAATAAAAAACTCCTCTTTTGCCACCAATCTTCTAATAAATGCAATATCAATAGAAAAGAAGGATAAAATAGCAACTGTAAAAATCATATCTTCTCTAACCGTAAATTGTCTAATAAAACTGTGTTTATTTGAAGCGACTTGTCCGATAAGCTTGTATTACTGTATATGTTTGTACATAGACTATGCAAATTATCCAATTATTATCATTATTATTGTTATCGAGATACAACAATATATACATCGATAAATGAAGCCTTGCCTCGAAAAGGGATCTAACCCTAAAAACACATTCTTGAGAAAAATGAAAAGAACTAATGGGTATGGTTGTTAAATATGCTATCACTGTTATCAATTACATATTATTATTTAGTTTAACAATACGTCACTTTTTAAATTAAAATAAATGCATATAAAAACTGAAAATGTGGAAAAGGGATCTAAGTGGCTTTTTTTTGGCATCTTAAATGCATAATTATTATCTACCTAACCCCCCACCCCCGAATCAATCCCTATTGTTACTGGAAGGAGATAGTGCCAGTTCAGTTCGATCTAAGGCTCGTCGCGGGATGACAAGGGAGTTCACCGCCCCGACGTCAGAGCAGCTGGCCAATTCTGGATTAGTGAAGTTTCAATGAGGTGAATTTAAGTGCTAAGGATATCCACGAAGAAGGAAGGCTTATTCAATTTCCGTGGCATCCTCCCGTTTCTCTTCACTCCTTTCTTCACCTTTTTTCTCATCTGGTTCTCCAGATTAACTTCGCCCCCAGTTCCAGAATTGGGATTATTTCAGAGCTATCGAAACATGACATCATCACGTAGATACCTTTTCCACTGTACCTAATAAGTGGGATAATAAAATAAGGTTATGAATACAAAGACAATTATTTTGAAACATTAATACAGTATAACATTTTTGAATTTATATACCTAAAAATGAAGATTTAATTTAAATTTAAAACATTATGTTCATCGTAATATTTGTCATCATGCTTTAAATATTGTAGCATATCTTTCAAATAGTACACAGTACGATTTATTGTTGTCGTTTGTGTTTTTATTTGATTTATTTTTTATATTTTATGCTTTAAGTTTTTACATATTTTTTGTTTGTTTTTATTTTATATATAGATGGTAACCTTAGCTGCAAATTTAGGATAACGTTTTGAATAACAACCTCAAGTTAGATAAACTACAAAAAAGTAGTTTATCGGGACTTTTTGTATTATGTTTTTTGTAAAATGTCAATTAATAATAAAAAAAAATCTCTGGCGTAAGTGCTAAGGCCTCCGAGTATGCTACAGGAAAGTCGTGAGGAATGATTAGTCCATTTGATGGATGAATGTCCAGCCGTGTTCAATGGAACCAGGCTGTATGTATCCAAGACCTGAAAAACGTTGTGACACGCTCGAATGCTTACAGCTTGGGTTGTATTTTCTTAACTGCAACCATATTACATTGCTTAAGTTAAGATCTTGATTTTTTATGTCTTTTCTACTTCACCAAAGCCAAAAAAGCCTTCACTCTTCATCAGGGTACCCCGAAGAGACTTTAAAGGACGAGCATTGGCTATAGTTTTGACCAGGTCCACGGATTCTATAGTGGCCTATGATTTTTGATCACAAAATACTTACCATTAACTACGTATTAAGTTACGAATCTAAATATGTGTATTTTAAAAATTAAGTTAAAACACAATTCTATTGTGTTCAAGTTTAATTTATTTAAAGTTTTTAATATTTAATAATATCTATTTCATCAAATTTAAAAACACAGGTGATTTGTAAAAAAAATACCTAGCAGAACTTTTATATAAATGATCTCTTTTAAAATAATAAGAGTTTTATTTAAATTTAGAATATTTAGTCTAAATAATTTTTTTATATTATTTCATAAGAGTGAATTAAATCGAATACACACACATTTTTAATAATCCAATGAAGTCTAAGAAGAGCTGTCGAAGTGATACCTAGATCTGTTTTCCATTAAGAGGTACTTACCGAATTTGGAAGCGCATTTGATAGCATGCATTTTCCATTGTTGGTTACATATCTGTCACAGGCATCATTTAGGGTTTTCAGCTTGTTTTCCTTCCATTAAAATATGTTTTGTTTGCGTTTGTTTTCGCAAAATTCATAGGATTTCGTAAAGATCACACTCAAACGCGACGCCATCTTGGGTGGTAGTTATATCCGTATTCCACGATAGAAAATCTTTCAACCGACATAACTAAAACTGTCCAAAAAAGGCAGTAGCATAAAGAAATCGAACTTTAGAATCGTTTCCCGTCATTATCTCATATTCAACAAAATTACAGTTTGATCCCTTTTCGGGGCAAGGCTTCAAATAAAAAAAAAATTAAAAAAATACGTGGCGTTTACATCTTATCAGTTAACACTTTAATTATAATGCTTAGGCTAGACACCATTAATAATGCGATCAATGGCCCTTCAAAACGTAGGTGTTATGTTTGTTACCCGAGAGTCCTGAAGATGGCTGATATGGATAAGTCGAAACGTCGGTAATAAATCTCCTCTCCCCCCTGAACCTTCCCACGGACGACATTATCCAACATCGGCGTAACAATTTCATTGCCAAGAAATATTACTTCAATCAATAATTCCTTTCCCACCATACATCGTCGGCTTAACTAGCAAACTGCTTATGTGGGTACATTAGGGCAAATTTTTTAGGAGTAGCAAAAACTTTGAAAAATTATAGTAATAAAAATGGTTCATTATCACATATTTTTAAATCCTGGTTTTTGACCGCAAATACTTTTTATTAAATTTTTATTTTTTAACTTATTGAAGTTTGTAAACCTCATTGTAATATTTAATCATTGAAGAAGATAATATTAACACATCCCACATAAAAATGGAGGATAATATTAACAAGTCTTGAACTTGAAGTATGATATCGGTTTAAATGGCGTAAATTGAACTGGTCTCATTAGCTAAGTTGGTTAAGCGGTTACCCCGGATAGGTAGAGGTCCTGGGTTCGAGTCCCAGATGCGACTGAAATATTTTTAATTTCTGTTGTTTTTTCGGTTTCGTGGTTCATTTAGGTGTGTTAATATGATCTTCTTCAATGATTAAACTTTGTTTTGAAGTGTAAAAAAACTTTTCCATTTGTCCATCGAACTAAGTATACATAAATATACAGAACGTAACGAGACGTACTCGACAGACTTTAACGAGTGATTATCTTTTGTCAACTCGTGTACTTTGATCACAACATGCATGTACCAATATTGTTTATATTATAGCGTTACTATTTGTAGGATTATTTTTATTTATTATTGTATTATATATAATTTTTGAACCAAACTCTTGCTTAGAAGCTACGTGCAGTACCTTAGCGGGTATAATTTCCCATTGTATGAAAAATAATATTATACAATAAAAAATAAAAAAATAATAAGAAAAACAGTTTATTTGGATGAAAAAATGTATATGGCATTTTGGTCTACGGTAATTTTTTTTTTTTTTTCAAAAATCACTCACTCATTAAAGTAATCGCCAAACACGGGCCCCGACTGTCTATCTACCATAACTGTCTCTACCTACGATTTCGTATGTTTTAGGTGAAAAAAAGTCGCCGAAGTCCGAAACCTCGCGTAGATTTTTTATTCCAAATAAGCTCAGGAATCGTGAGTTGGTCAAATACGTCTTGCACCCTGTGTATATGTTTATGTGAACACCGCACAACAGTCTCAACTGCCCGAAGCCAGTGGGATTGGGCATCCTTAATAGGGTATCTGCAGTTTCCCGGTCTTCAGATTTAGGTGGTTTTGGTTTGGTAATGGTGCGAGACGGGAGACAAAATCGAACTTTTTGAAAAATATCTCCGCTGTTGAAATTGGAGTATGATTGATATTAAAAACGGTCTAAAACTTCACATTCCGAAACGGTTCAAACTGGCTAAAAGGCCATTATGATGTAGATAATGGCATTGGCTGGTAAGACGGCTGTCACCGAATGAAAACGAACATGTGGTTCTGACGGTAAATCAAAAATGGCACATTTTAAATCGCCATGGAAAATACATTCGTACACATTAATATAAAATTAAAATGCTTTCTTATCGTAATTTTTTTCGACATTAAAAAAACTATGAAATTACCCTATTATTAGGGCACATTGTGAGGCTAAAGGGTGAGGGAAGGGGAAGGATATGAGGAAGAGGATGGCTGGAAAGATATGTATTATTTATTTTATTGTAGAAATAAAACAGTACATTTGTTAGAGTGAAAAACAATTTCCAGAAATTAAAATTACAAAATAGGTATGATATGTTTCCATGTAATTTCAGATTTATACATGTATTTACCTGGTGTGATATGTGTAGTGTATAAGTGTGTATATGTGCGAGTGGGTTTGTAGTTGTGAGAAGTGATGATCTACGTATTATATATATATTCCAGGTAAAGTGGAATAATTATGAATGCATCAAAGTTATTGATTTTTAATTAAATGCTTTTCTATTGCTTCAGGTAAGAAGAAACATATAACAGAAAAGTATTACAACGTCCAAACAGAGCAAGGTAACACATTCTTTAAATTATATTAAAGGGGGGCAATCAAAAATGTACAATTCGAAGTCTGCTTATGCAAGAAATACAACGATTTATCTATAAATTATTCGCGGGTAGATCGAGAAATATATAAGGTTTCCAATAACAAAAGTTATCTGCAAGATTTTAAGTTCTATAAGAAATGCGTACTGAAATTTTAGGTAAACCAAGTAATTTTTATTTAATTAATTTGTGTTGTTTCACAATTAATTCATTTAAAAATAATAAATAGTATATTTGCGCACGTTCCTGAGTGGAAGATACTCTCAGTATCGCCCTGGTGAAAGACCACCATTCAGAATCGAAATGTTGCTTGAAATGGCTTTTAACCGTGTTTGGTGACCAGATCTGAATAGCCAGGTATTTTCCCCGCCTTCCTCTCCCCTTCTCCTTACCCTCCCTAATACCTTCAGCCTCACAACATTCCCCAATTGGGAATGCCATAGGTCTCACTGGCTCCAGACGGTTGGGAGCAGTTTGGAACTCTTGTGCGGTTTTCATATTAAAAAAAAAACCATCAAAAATGCCTCCAATGGTTTTCAAACTTCACATGCTTTCAGACGTTTAGAAATGTATATTATAGAATTAAAATATTACAGTTTGAGGATTTTCTTTTCGTCATTCGAAACCTTAGACATTTTTCTAACTATCGATTTAGAATTTAAAGATAAATTCTTTGTTTTATAGCTCACGTTAGCAACCTGCACAGTGACGTTTAGCGCTTTATTTGTGCGCTTGGCCTTAATATCGAATTATCCAAATAAACTGCTAAATTTTTAAACACGAATTTAAATAATTGACAAGGATAATTAATATTTAATGTTTTAGTAATCACAGTTCACTTCACGTATTAAATTATAATATTAAATCGTATTTGTGTACAAGTACTAGTATTACAACTTTGTCATAGGATCTTGTATTGCATTGTTTGAATGCGAATGTGTCTCACTTCAGTGCGATTCGGTTAAACCAAGAATTCTGAGAGTGTCGTAAATTTCTGCTGCAGCAGAACTGCATACAGCTTCCGAAGTACATTATGCTGTCTGCATAATCCCGAACTAAGTAAATATCGTTTTAACTTACATACCATATGCTTCTAAAAAATGCATCATATTACGAAACCCAACTCAATCAACTGGACCCATAAGTAAAATGACCACGTAATTTTCTGATTATGGCTTCCTTAGTTTATCATATTCTTTGCATGTCCTCAGAGAAATACAAAAATATTTTTGACCTTCTATTATATTTATTACTAGCTGAAGTATTCGGCTTTGCCCGGGGTTATGAATGGTTGTGTAAAACCTACCCCTACCCCTACCCAGTAATTGTCTTCTAATTTTAATCGCCAAACGTGCAAAATTTCAAGTAGTACCAAAAATCTGCTTTAAGGAATTGGAAAGGGGAATGGGGGGGGGGGGGATTTTCGAATCTCATGTAAGCAGTGACCTTCCTCTTCTTTCGAAATTCAAGTGTGTACATTTTTATCAAGTTTTGAATAAAACTGTTTATCTGTATACAAAACAAACACACATCGTCCGTTCGAGACATTCTTCTTTACATATATGTTCATTATTATTATCATAAGTACGAACATGACAGAATCAACTGGACCCTTAAATGTTTATATTCAGTTTTACTGAAACATGGCTGTAGCTTCCTAAGTATATTAATAACTAACTTACCATCTTGCCAATTCTCCGCAGGGGTAGACAGAGAGGAAAGACCGCCATACTACTTTGTCTTGGCACACACTCCATGGTTCATTCACATTCATACGTTGTCTCATACATAGGTACTATTCAATTATTCTGACGCTTGATATGGCCCGACTTTAGCATTTGATGGTGCCATGTCTTTCTCTGGTGTCCCAGACTTCTTCTACCATTCACTTCCGTGAAATATTGTAGTTTTTTGATGGAGAAATAAACAAATTATTATCAATTTTTTTTCTACCAGTTTATTTTTAATTTGAAAAATTACGTAATACGTTTTAAACTTTAACATGAAGCAATCAATTTGTGGTTAGACAATTAAATTTGAGCATACATCAATCAACTGTTTTTAGTTCTGTCTGATCCTTCTTCAAGTTAAATAAATACGTACTGTATGTGTTTAAAGTAACACCAATATTTATCAAAAAGTAAATAAATAAGTACTTTGTTGTCCTTTATATATTTTTAAAAACTACTTCGATACGTTTCGGGATGAATTTTACGATTTTTTTAAATGTAATCTTCGTAAAATTCTCAAGCCACACTTTAAAAAATATTTTTGGTCATTCTTATTTAATGAAGGAGTCGGTACATATTTTTCAATGGCCATTTAATGCCACAGGTTATCAAATAGGGTTTATGTCGATTTTGTCTCTGTTTCAATACGGTGTTTCTAATAACTATTCACAAATTCCTCGATCTAAAAATAATCCGAACAGTCAGATATAAATTTTTTAATTTTTTTAATTCAGGATTATTATGAAATATTTTATCAGAAGGTGGCACTGTGCAAAATCACCCCGAAAAAAGCGGAAACAGTGGATTTCAAGCAATTGGAATAAAATTAACAAAAATATTATTTTATCTTGATTACCGGGAACACATATTAAATTTATCAAAGTATAAAATCCAGGAGAATCAACTGGTATCTAAAATGATCACGTTAATTACAATAAAGAGTGTTTTTACGCTGATTAATGATAATTAGTTGGGCTTAATAGCGCATTATTTGTCCACCATCACAAATGAGCCTCAGACAAATGATCCCCTTTCCGGCAAACCAAACGGAAAAGAATCCCGATAGCGGACAATAATTACATCCCAGGGGATCATTTTGAAAACCTTCCGTTTTTGTCGCCGAACGAAAATTGAGCATTTTTTCCCAAATAGTGACATGGCTGAATTTTAAAACAGTGGCAGGGAATTTAAAAAATGTAAAAAGGGAGGGATAACGCTATACAATGATTTTATTGTTAGATAATTAACTTATTAGTTATAAGTCTGACTAACCGAATTAATAATTAAATTAAATAATATTCATTTTTATAAACAATAATTATTAGCCTGAAACACTCTTCCAAATTGAAAAAAAACCTTCAGAGAAAAGATAAATGTCGCCGACAGGACTCGAACCTGCACCCTTCTGATTGCCGGTCAGATGCTCTACCGTTGAGCTACGTCGGCTTATCGCAAACCCGCCGTTAATCAATATATACTAGTGTTTCATTCAATAATTACTGTTTTTTATTATATTTCACCTGTAAACAACCAACTTTATTAGTATGAGAAAGGCTTGTAACAGCTAAATCCCTCAATAGATGGCGTCGATACAAATTATGTCTACATTTTATTGGTGAAAATTGCTTTGACTTGTCAGATATTTTTTATTAATTGATAAACTAAAGTTTTTAAGACAAGATTTTTGTGCATAGCGCAAAAAGGGTAACAATTATTTTTATAAACAATAATTATTAGCCTGAAACACTCATCCAAATTGAAAAAAACCTTCAAAGAAAAGATAAATGTCGCCGACAGGACTCGAACAGGTGAAATATAATAAAAACAGTAATTATTGAATGAAACACTAATATATGTTGATTAACTTGGCGGGTTTGCGATAAGCCGACATAGCTCACCGGTAGAGCATCTGACCGGCAATCAGAAGGGTGCAGGTTCGAGTCCTGTCGGCGACATTTATCTTTTCTCTGAAGGTTTTTTTTCAATTTGGATGAGTGTTTCAGGCTAATAACTATTGTTTATAAAAATAATTGTTACCCTTTGCGCTATGCACAAAAATCTTGTCTTAAAAACTTTATCAATTAATAATAAATAATATTCGATCAGGTCGTTCGAAATATTAATGTACTATGTTTATATCTTGTATGCGCCTTATTGTTGCATTTCTAGTATCATGTACTTTTAGTCTTCTATTTATTGTACAACAACACAAACTTTATCTCTATTACATTCTTGATGTACTTTTATGTCTATACTTACCACTACTGTCGCTACATGGCGCTGCTCCCCAACTCAAACACGAGAAATCTTTCTCTATTGAGTTGGACACTTTTTGTTAAACAAATTTACGCTTTTTTGTAATTAGCTATTAAGATATATCTGTGCTATTACATATTTTATATGTATTTATATTAAATAATAAAAAAAAATAGATTTTCCTGATATTTAACAATCTTTTATCGTATTTTTTCCTTATTGAGACTGTTTTTAAACCTAAAATTATGCCTGTTGTCTCATTAAATAAATTGTATTTTCCAAAGCTCAGCAGCCTCTGATGGAAATTACATTAAAAAAAAATTAATGCGTTGACCTAAGAAATCCATACACTCGTAACTAGGTAAAATGTGTTCATTTCATGATGTCAGAGCGCACAGACCAAGAGTTTTCACAATACTCTTTAATCCCCAATGGAACGTTCTAGTCGAACGTCAATTGCTTACTAGTGTCATCTGGATGATAACATTTTTGCGATGAATATTGAAAAGATAATCAAATATGGCGTATCTCACTGATAAGTCTCTGTCTAAGTTGACGAGTCACACGTTTTGAGGGAAAGTGACAAAAGTTTACTTAAATATACTCAGTTAAATAAAGTTTTGTCCTTAGCTTTCAGGCAAAAACCTTTTTGTAAAGTTCCATCGTGCTTTTCATTGAATTTCCTCAATACTTCGTGCGTGAGTGGCCGCAGAACGTGATTTTTCCCCCCAGAAATCGTCGAACGAAATGGAGCACGGCGATAGACAATTATTGCTGGAATAATGAATTGAACGAAAGTTATGTCATTATCTTAAATTAGTTTGCGGAAAAACACCCGTTCGGGGAGGGGGAGGTTTCCATTGAAGAGTGGACAGGACCGCCCAGGTGGTGTAGTGGTAAGGGTTGTTTATGCTTGTTAAGAATAGGGTTACACCCGTCGGGGGATTTTGAGTGCTTTTGTTCGGAAGTGATATGCTCCACTACAGCTTCCCGAGGGCGGTAACGGTATCTGTCATAACAAACACGCTGGGAAGTAGTGTACATGCATGCTGTTTATTTAATTGATAACTAAATTTGACATAATTTCCTAAATGATTGTCATAAATATGCAAACGTGTGCGGTCATTTAGTGAGTTCCCGGGAATCCCCTGTTGAAGAAATTACTTTGCATAGCTTGCCAGCAATGTGTGAAATATTTGCATACATTGGATAAATATATCTTACAGGGAAGGCAATGCAAGTTACCAAGTGGCAGCGTGTTATTGGGTTTTGATTGGGATCTGAATTTCGATTTCATTACCTATAAAATAATGTTTTGTTGCGATTTTTATGATTCGCTAATGACTGAAAACGTACCTGAATTACTTTAACCAGTGATTCCCGACCTTATTTGTAGTCAAAAAAGGAAACGAAATTTTGGTCTCCGGTTTTGTTTTGTTTTTTTTTTTAAAATTTTTTTTATTCACCCTAAAACATAAGAAATCAGTATGAATTTGAAAGTCGGGGATGAGGCGGGGGGGCGAATAATCGGCTGAGTGACCATTGACGACATGTGATTTTTTTTTTGGATGTATTTAAAAAAAAAACTACTTAAAATGTCACCGGAGACCAAAATTTCATTATATTTTTTTACTCCAAATAACGTCAGGAATCACTCGTTAAAGTAAGTCAGGTACGTCTCTTTACACCATGTATGTTGATTTCAATTCGACTGCCTCCATGGTCGAGAGGTAAGGCTCTCGACTACGAATCCGAATTTCGCGGGTTCAAATCCTGGCGTGCGCAAGTAAATTTTATTTAATTAATTTGTGCTGTTTCACAATTAATTCATTTAAAACAATAACAATAACCACGAGAATTTTATTTAATTTTATCACGACCGACCGGTTTTGCTTAACATAAGCATCTTCAGGGTACAAAAATTAAACTGTCTTTATTAAATATGTCTAACCACAAAGTGACTGCTTTCTATCAAAAAAATAATTAATTAAAAATAATATATAGTATATTTACGCACGTTCCAGAGTGGTAGATTCTCTCAGTATCGCCCTGGTGAAAGACCACCATTCAGCATTGAAACGTTGCTTGAAATGGCTTTTAGCCATGTTTGGTGACCAGATCTTAATAGCCAGGTATTTCCCCACCTTCCTCTTCCCCTTCTCCTTCCCCTTCCCAATACCTTCAGCCTCACAACATTTCCCAATTGGGGATGCCATGGCTCCAGTCGGTTGGGAGCAGTTGAGTCTCTTGTGTGGTATTCATGTAAAAAAAAAAATAACAACCCAATCAAGGATAATCTATTGAAAAAATAAGTTTCCAGCGATATTTAGATGATACTTTAAAAGCATAAAATTTTAAAGGAATAATCTGTAATTTTTAAACTAATTTCAAGTCAATACAATCTCTTGTTGAAAACCCGTTGTTACGAATATTGCTTGATACCATTGTTTATATGTGTAGTCATGTGAATCTATTAAACTGTTCCAATAAATACAATTGTACGTGTGCCGACTGTCTGACGTAGTGTCACAAACCTATCACTATCCACTCGTAACGTACTAATAACTAATACTAACCTTAAAGAAACGCCCTACCGTACAGACATGGTGTCATTTTTATATTTTCAGATACATAGGATATATATATATCCCATCAAAATGCTTAAATTCACAATGATTAGTTTCAAATACGAAATGAAAGCATGAGACAATGATAAGATGTCATTCTACTATCATTCTTTTATTACAAAACCTTCAAAACTATCTTTCACTTGTTCATTTTCGACTGGAACGGTTTCACTCTATCGCGGGCATAGTCAGACAGGTCTGAAGATGCTCAAATGATTAAAAAAAATCACATTAAAATGGAATTCCACCATGAATTGACAGTTTCAAAATTAGAAATAATTCATTCTCCAACAAATCACCGAATCTCTTTTTCGTTTGCTTAAAAAAAGATCATTGGAAAATCTAAAAATAAGACCGCAATTTGAATACAGTGCAAAATGTCTTGCCGATTCATTACCGTCATTACTCCTGAACTTGCTGCTTTATCTGTTGGGATTCTTTCCTTATTTTTTCGTTCGAAGGCTTTACCTGCCAGGAGGTTTACCCACCCGCAGGAGGCTGTAGGCTGCGCCCCCGCAGGACGATTAAATCTCCTCGAAAGCCTTGTTTTATTGGAGGCGGATGTTAAGTTTTTCCTCGACCCTGCCAACCCGAGCGCTCGATAAGAAACGGTCATTTGTTGATTTATGTTTACCCAAAAACACTAATGAGAACATGAAAACGATTCGCTTCAAACTATAATTCAAATGAGCCCTGTGCGAGTATTTGCGGAGTGTTTGAGTAAATGGGATTATGAAAGATTTGTAAATCCTTTACTTGTTCATTGAATATAGCAGTTAGATTCACGTAAATACGTGGTGTTAAACTGTCAATTTATAGTGTAATGGAATCGAGTCGTTAAAATCCTTGGCTGTGAATCCGGAGGTCGTTAGTTAAAATTCTGGCGTTTATAAGTAAATTGTATATATGTTATTTCGCAATTTATTTATTTAAAATATTTTGTAATATATTTGCGGCACGTTTAAGAGTGGTAAATACTCTCAGTATCGCCCCGGTGTAAGACCACCATTCATGATCGAAACGTTGCTTGAAATGGCTTTAGCCGTGTTTGGTGATCAGCTTTGAATAGCCACGTACTTTATCACCCTCTTTCAGCCCCACAACATACTCCAATTGAGGATGCCATAGTCTTACTGGCTTCAGATGGTTA
Source organism: Halesus radiatus (assembly GCA_022606495.2). Classification (NCBI taxonomy): domain Eukaryota; kingdom Metazoa; phylum Arthropoda; class Insecta; order Trichoptera; family Limnephilidae; genus Halesus; species Halesus radiatus. Next base: position 59,187 of record JAHDVE020000693.1, read on the forward strand.
GTAATAGCTGGGACTCTTTCGTGGTATTCACATAAAAAAATGCTTAGCGTCATTTGTAAAAATTTTCATTCGAACGAAATTACAAATAATTCATTTAAGGTATTAAAATTATTTTATCGATTTCGGAAGCAGCACAAATTTTTGATCTGCGGCGTTTGAAGGGAACTCAATCAAACTCGCAATTTCATTTCCTTCATTAGCTTTAAAAGCTCTATATAACTTCCAAAAAATTTGATAATTTTTTCAATTATTCAAAAAGAAAAAAAAACCTGTTGAAACTAGGGTGAAGCCGGGAATTAAAAAAAATAATCATATAATTTCCCTGGATAAGTATAACGTTCACTGAAAGGTGTAGCTAATCAGGCCAGATCTTAGTTAGTAGCACGTACACGGTATGCCACGAACTGATTTTACTCTTCCAATTTTTTTCCAACGATATTTTTACGTAACAACAACCATATTTGCCAATATGCTGCCAATAAAATTGATCACGGAACGAATTGATTTTTTAAATATTACCCAACATTTATTGCAAAAATGTTAGGTTAACTCAATTTCAAACGTAAGTTACAAGTACCCTTGCTATTTAATACAACCTACGCTTAGAAGTGTGTTGCGAGGTGGATGTCTCGGCTAAGAAGGCATTCTCGAATAAATTGCTCACTGGAGATGTCTGGGCGGGTCACACTAAAAGGAAACTATTAGGGCTCCATCTGTTGTTGGTCCACTCTACTAATAACACCTCTGGTTACCTCGTGGCGACTTTGATAAATTGGTTGCTTTATTCCTTGGTACCCAGTACCCACTGTGCATTCACTGGGGAGGGTTTGAGCTCTTTGCCACATCAGAATTGGCCCTCCCCCGGGAAGGTGAAAATTTAAATTGATGCAGTACTTTCCAGGTGGATTTTTAAACAAGAAATGAATTGTTATTCTTGTTTCTCATATTTGTTCAGTTTCCAACGATTTTTGTACCCGCGTCAAAAACAAATGCGATGTTTTTCAAAATGATCTCTTCTATGTACACTTTCGGTTCTGGGTTGAAATTAACATCAAAGTGAAAGGTTTGCCTTAAAATAATGTGTGTATACTTGAATTAAACAACATTATTATCTTTCCAAGGGAGTTTAACATGAAATAAAAAAATACAGAAAATAACATAAGCATTTTATAGTGGCGTTTTATTCGTGCAGATTGCAAAATAAAAATCAGGTAGAGACGTGTTACAAGTTAAATTTATCGATTTTAAATCATAAAAATACACTGTTTATCGGTCAGTACCCAAAGATATGCTATTTTGGACTCAAGAAATACTACTAATGATTTGTTATTTTTATACGGTATAAGGTTTTAAAATACAATAATCCCCAAACTGTAATCTTTTAAATTCTATATTAAATACGTATTCTAGTTTTACGTAAATCGTTCAAAATTGCTTTCACTTGTTTTCAAACTGCACCTATTTTGAGACATTTTATATGTTGATTTCATAGAATTTAATTGCATTTCATAGAATCTAAGGATAACAGTTGAAGGATTTTTGCCTTTTGAAATTTTAAACATTTTTATATCTACCGTATAGAATTTACAGATACATTATTTATGGTAATACCTGAGATAGCAACCTCCAAAGCGATCTTTAGGGCCATTTTTGGGTGCTGGCTTCATCTAGTCAATTTCTTCATATTTAACATGTTGAATATGCATATGACCACATAAAATATCTCCATTAAGGCCATCCACTTCCTAAAATTTGAACGAAATCACGTAATCCTTATGCAGGTGGCGAAAATGTTGAAATTCCCGTTAAAAACCGGCCGCATGTTTTGATTTACGCAAAAAAAAAAACATCATCAGAATGCGTTTTTTATTTTATTTTGTAAAGCTCAGACATACTTATTAAAATGTTTTACCCTCATATTAATTTTCTTTGGTTGTTGGTTGTTTATGACAGCTTGTGAAAATTCATAAAAGTACTCGTACATATTCTCATGTGGAATAAATGTTAATTGTTCGACATTAAAAAATACACAAAAAAAATTTTTTATTCAACTCACGCCATAAAATGTCACAACAAATAAACGATCAAAACGTTGAATAATTATTTTGATGGATTATCTGATAGATTCAATGTCAATCACTCAATTGATTCGGCATTTCTATGGCGGGGTGAATAAATGTAAAAGTATTGTCACCTAGCTAAGAAAGCAACCGGACGTGAATAATATTATAGGTGTGTCGCCAGTGTTCCGTAACACGGCGATACCTGAAAGGTGAGGGGTAATTCAATAACGCTCCAACGCCATAATTAAAATGATAAAAATGGCGCTAGAGGGTCGTGGAGGACGGCGATGCTGTAACGATTGATTAGACGATGATTTCACGCGGGAGCGGGTTTATTGAGGGGTGGTCGGCAATCCTGCCTACTTTGTGGAGATGGGGGAGCTGGATTGCTTGGACCCCCACACTTCTAGAAGGGATGATCAGGGAAAAGGGAAAATTGAAAAATGTTTCAAAAGAAAAGTTCCACGTACAATTTATTACTAGATTTTTGCAATATATGACTACTTAATTATTTTAATTTATCGAAGGAAGCAATCACTTTGAGGCTTGACATTAAAATTTAAATGAAAACAATTTTTGTTTTAAGCCACTTTATCTTATTTATATATATATAATAAATTGTACAACTTTAAATATGTACATTCCTGAAGAAGGTTGAGTCCAACCGAAATCGGTCGACTGCAAAATAAAGAGACTAATTACAAAAACATTTTTCATTTAAATTATTTATTTTACTTCCTACTTTCGCATCCATGTATCTGGTATTTTAAATTATGCAACTCTCGGTCCAGCAGCACCGTACATGAGACGGAGCGCATATTGCGTGATCCGTTGCGACGTGTGGCAGAATTTTTTTGTTCGTTTTTTTTTTTAATTGCAAAAATGACATCGACATGTTTAATTTCACACAAGCTTAGGAATCACTGGTTAAAGTCTGTCGGGTACGTGCTGATATACCCTCCATAATGAAATAATAAACCCGAAATGAAAGAAGATCATAATGCGTCGATATTTTTTTATGCTTTCTCACTGTAAAGTAACAAATTCACACATACACCATAAGTTTGAACCGTATTTTATTTATCCGTTAATTTGTTTTTAAACTTATTTTAATACTCTTAAATACACTGCCATATATCAAAATAATGCTATAATGATCGTGAAGTCATGCATTCCATGCTGAATGTGTTTGACGGTCTCCGTGGTTGATTGGTTATGATCCTTGACCACGAATCCGGAAGTCGCTGGTGGGAAACCCGTTGTACGAAAATTAAATTTTATTTGATTAAATTGTGTTATTTTACAAAATATTCATTTAAATAATATGCAGTATATTTGTGGCACGTTCCAGAGTGGTAAATACTGTTAGTATCGCCCTGGTGAGAGACCACTATTCAGGATCGAAACGTTGCTTGAAATGGCTTTAGCCGTGTTTGGTGACCAGATCTGAATAGTCAGGTACTTCCCTACCTTCCTCTACCCCATCTCCTTCAGCTCTTTAATACCTTCAGCCTCACAAAATACTGCAATTGGGGATGCCATAGTCTCACCGGCTCTAAACGGTTCGGAGCACCTGAGACTCTTGTCTGTTATCACATAAAAATTCATCATCATTTTATTATGCGTATTAAAGTTGTTTAAAAGTCACGTAGTGTGAAAAGCTCTAAATAACTGTGTACTATGATTTATGACAGTATCGCAGAATAACAAAAAGGGGGTCAAAAAATACTAGTCAATTTTCCCTGTTTGACATATATTATTGTACAATAATTTTAATTAGTGGAAGCGATTCAAAATGGGAAGTAATTTCGTCTGTGACCTCAACGGAACAACTAATTGGAAGTTAGCATTGTTTATGAATTCATTGTAACAACAAACAAGAGGTTCCCATTATTCATGGAGGTCAAAGCGTAGTTCGTAATTCCAAAGAGCTAGCTCGAACAAAACACACGTTGGAATATGAGCTAACTGGAAAAAAAACTTACTACGAATTATCGGAATAATTATTATCAATATGTGAAAAATATTAATTAAACACGGTACAAGGTAGAAAGCATTATCTGCGAGCATACTGGATTAACCAACACGACGTAAATATTATTGTTTATAGAGGTCACTGAGAAGAAAATATTGTCTACGGGCTTTCCAGAAATACCAATATAAGGTAAATATTATCTATGGAGGTCGCTAGCCGTCCCATAGAACCAGTTCACTGAATCGTTCCCCCTTACTTTCACTCAATTCTAGTGTTGCACTGAAGAGAAATTACATAGACGTGCAATCTGTTGGTAGCCATTTGACAGAAATAGTCCATGTTACCAATTCACATAAGAACTTTAGACTTATATGCCCTTAAATTAAAGATTAAATATTCAAGAAAGAATTTTGATATAATGCAAATGTTTGATTGCAATTTTGCAATGTTTGATGCACAACAAACTTCTATAGAAGTGTGATCTATGCCGATTAGAAAGAAAACTAGTCACCAATTTGCGGGAGATCTTTTAACTCCCAGGCCTCAGACAGGCCGATAAAATTGATTTGCGAAATAAAATCGTTAAATCAAAATGTTTGTAAGATATAATTGGCCTTACTTCTGCTGGTACGCCGACACACCCACAACACACGTCTATCAGTGTATCTCATCGGTGTTGTGTTGTATGCCAAAATTCGACTCGTTCGCAGCGGCTTACTTGAAAAAAACATACACATAAAAGAGGATCAAACGTTCTGTCTCCAGAAATAGGAAATAGTGCGTGTAATATTTTCATAAACGTGCTAAGTAGTCTTTTATTGTAGCCCTCCTACGAACCGAAAAATGGCCTGTCTAAGGGATGAGGATGGGCGGTTTAACAAGAAACGCTTTCGGATAGAACAACCGAATACCCACCCTAACTAAAACTTACCCCCAACGCAGTGAGGATTGTGACTGGCACAGGATTTTTTTTCGTAAAACCTTTTGATCGTTATAATGCGAACTACTTATGGAGTGAGGAGTTACAGGTAGCGTGCTTTTTTATGTCGTCAAGTCTAAACATAAATGTTTGTTTATGAGAATGAGCGTTAGTTTATTTGATATTAATGATGAGCATAAATAATATCAAAGAGTTATTCGTTCGTTGCTGATAATGTTTACTGACAAATCACGAACGACACGCAATTTCTGAATCCAATGGAAAAACCCCAGATCCGAAGGAAAACATTTGACTTAGCTCAGTACCTACTTCTTAAATGATAATATTTCTTGAGAGTATTAGGAAAGCTTCATAGCTCATGATATATTCAACGCTGGGAGATGAAAAAAAAACAGTTGCATTGGCGTAGATAATTTTAAGAGAAAAACATTGTAAAAAATTCTCGACGCCAAACAGTCAGAGTTTTTAATGCTTCATACAGTCACATCTGCGTAGTAGTTAGATAATATTAAATGAATTTGCAAAATTCTGTGATTTCATTTAACAGCCACAGAAACGCATATTTTGATAAATTTGACAGTTTGAAATTTGAATCGATTATAAAACTATAAAACCTATTTTCATAGGATTTTTTTAGGAGGGATTTATAATAATTTTTTTTTTTTTTTTACATGAATACCGCACAAGAGTATCGACTGCTCCCAACCGTCTGGAGCCAGTGAGACTATGGCATCCCCAATTGGGGAATGTTGTGAGGCTGAAGGTATTGGGGAGGAGAAGGAGAAGGTGAAGAGTATGGTGGGGAAATACCTGGGTATTCAGATCTGGTCACCAAACACGGCAAAAAGCTATTTCAAGCAACGTTACAATTCTGAGTGGTGGTATTTCACCAGGGCGATACTGAGAGTATCTTCCACTCTAGAACGTGAGCAAATATTGTTTTATTATTTTTAAATTAATTAATTGTGAAACAGCACAAATTAATTTAATAAAATTTACTTGCGCACTCCGGGATTTTAACCCGCGACCTTCGGATTCGTAGTCGAGAGCCGTACCCCTCGACCAGGCCGTCATAAACGTACATTAAAATCACGTAAAACCCGAATCATTATACCATAGATGACTCACAATTTATAACAAAAAACCTAAAATCCTCAGAGTTACATTGATTTATAAAAATCCATAAAACTAATACTCCCATCAGGCCTATTGTTTCCGGCTGCGAGTCTCTTAATTTCTAATTACCCCCATTTTACACAAACACATTTAATAATACAAAAGTGTTTTCACCTAAATACACCACTAAAATTTATTAGACCTAGTCAATGGGATAAAAGACATGGTAATAGTAAATTAATTTCATTTAATCTAATAAACTTGTTTCCTAATGTTCCAATAACAGAAAGTAAGTCCTAAATTGGCAATACTGAATAATTTGAAAATGCTGAGGGTTTTACTAATGACTTTTCTCGTTTGTTCAAAATTCGCTTGAACCAAAACTATTTTTAATATAACAGCATTATCTATCAGCAAAATATGGGCTTAATAATGGGAGTCCCAACGTCACCTTTGATGTTTTTGGAAAATTTGGAAATTAACATTTTTATTTGTAAATCCCCCATGCTAAAAACGTGCTTGCATGGAAGAGAGATATATGTAGATGACATCTTTTGCATTTGAACAGGTTTGGAACGTGAATTACGTTCTTTTCTCCAACTTATAAATTCATTTCTAACTCAAATACAGTTCACCTAAGAGATAACCATTAATCCATCCTTAAACTTTATAGAACTTACACTCTCTCTATTGAATAATAAAATTGAATTCAATATATACCATTAAACAAAATATACAGACATAACTATCCACAACACACTGAATCACCCTATATTTATTTATTTATAAACACATTAAAAAAAAAAACAAATCGTAAACACAAGCCACTCGTTTCACTATGACAGTCCTATTAGTATTTAGTGAAAAGATGTATAAAAATTAAAAAAAAAAAACAAAAACATTACACCGTAGTTATTTATACTATAAAATCTACAGTAAGTTGGGTAGTATATTCATATAAAAATAAAAATTTATTTGTAACCCAAATAAGTATCCGACAGTATCATCTATGGTGGCTCCAATTAGCCACAATTATAGGGGGACCATATTTTTATTAACAAGAAATAGTAATAAGTAAATGTAAATATTAAATTAATTTTAATAACTCATTGAAGGTTATAAACCTCATTGTAATATTTAATCATTGATGAAGATGTAAAATCACAGAAAATATAAAGGTGTCAGTTGCATCTGGGAATCGAACATAGGACCTCTGTATTACCGCGGCAACCGCTCTACCAGCTGATCTAATGAGACCAGTAAAGTGGACCGGTCTCATTAGGCTGGCTACGTGACCTGTTTACGAAACATTACTGAGCTCATGGATAATAATTAAAATAGTTAATGATAATTCCCCTTTGTTATGACACCGTTCGAAAATGGTTAATCCGACCACAAATATAAACATCAACATTAAAAAACATTCTCCAATGAATAAAGTAGGCACCACGTAGAAAAGTTAAATCTAAAATGGGTAGGCAAGTCCGTAAGTTAGCAGTAAACAGAATATTTTATGAGCGACCACATACGGATCTCTTTGAGAGTTTGCCTTATTCGCTAAAGCTGGGAAGTATTCCAGACTGAAAGTCGAACAACAAAAGCGTGGCAGAGAGATTTCCAGTCAGTTTTCCAGTGTTTATAACAAGTTCAGCTTTGTTTCCTGTTCGAGATAACTAGCGGGAAACAGGGGCGAGTTAGCAACCAGAAAACACAAAAAAATATATACATTTGTTGACAGATTACATCTAATGAAAAATTAATGAATCTGCAATTCCATTTCTGAGGTGTTCTGATTTTTTATTTTTTATTATTATTTTTTTTTTTGATTATAAATTTATAAATACTATAAGTAGAATATTAATTCTAGTTTTACTACAGTTTCGCCATTTGTTTGTAATCATTTTTCGTGTTGAACACATGAAAAAATAGAACTGAAATGGAGCCTTGCTTTATTTTTGTCAGATGAGCGAATTCTAGGAATTTTAAAGTTCTTAATCTCCACTTCCTAATCTTCCTCTCCTCCGTTTCCTTCCCCCTAACCCCTTTAGCATCACAATATACCGTGACATACAGTCCTACTAGCTCTGTTCAGTTACCACTCGTGTGCGGTATTCATATGAAAAACCTAAGATGAGATTGGCCCCATGACAGAGTATAACCAAGATTTTCCAGATAGAAGAAGCCGTGCTAATCTCAGGACGCCAGAGCTCACAGTTTGTGAGAAACTTCAGAAACAAACAGATTTTCTGCTTTATAGTAAAGATTGATTTTTTTTATACGCGCATAGCATGAATTTTTTTCAAAAAGAATGATGATGTCACTCCGTAGATTATAGGAATATAATTGCCAGTGGAGTATCGACTACTTGGACAGTTACTCGGGGACATCGAAGGGGCCCGCCTCAGGATATTCAAACGTATAAAAATAAAATAATTATGCAGAAGACATGCGAGCTTAAATCGTGTAGGATTCCACGGATGGTTTGTTTAGACTTTATAATACGTCGAAATCTTTAAATTCCATCTTAATATTAAGTCAGCCCATCGGGGAAATCCCGGTAGCCGCCGGGCCTGTTCAGTGTTCGGGCACGGTTGAAAGCAGACACCGGTGTTAGTCGTTAGAGTGGGTAGTGGTAGGAAGTGGTTTTTACATAGCCATTTTTTTATGAACGGCGTATCTCGCACGGTAAAAGAGAACAGGTGGAAAAAAAATTGAAAAAAAGAGACTTTTGGACTCCATTCCAAATAAATTAAAAGATAACATAGTTACAGGATTAACTGTTCAAAAACATTCCAATTCTTCTGCTAGATGCAAAATTCTGTTTAACATAAATGTGGTAGAAGATAATGTATCTAACTTTGTTGACAAAACACAATTACTAGATAAGCTCCATTCGCAAAGCGAGTTTTCTTTGCACGATGTCATTTTCGCAATCCTGATTCCGTGTGAAAACATAATTGCATAGAGTTTTCAGCCGAAAAACACTCCTGTAAGATTCCATTAGCATTTAGTACGCCGAAAATTGTATCGTGTTAAAAAAACCTTTTTGTAAAGTGGGCCATAGGTTTCTTTTCAATTATAATCTAAAATAGTAAACACAGCAATCTAATAAAACAAAATGTATTACATAATCGGTTTCTTAAATAACATGGGATGCAATTTAAGATGGATCAAAATTATATTTTTTCTTCAATAGATGTGTAGTTATTTTGTGGCGTCATCATTAATAAATGTATAAATACTTACCACTGTTTTTAAATATTAAAATATCACCATGTTTCGAAAGCGAAGCTTTCCTCATCAGGATACACAGTATACTAAAAAATAATGAAATGCATAGACAAATGAAAAACTCAAACAAAAATAAGTTAAAAAAGGTTATGCAAATAATTAATTAAAAATGTAAAAATCATTTGAAAAATTATTATAAAATATAAAACAATACATTTATATTAGAAATTTAAAAATAGAAATTATTTTTATTATCGATTAAAATAAAATCAAGAAAATAACAAGGTATAAAACATAAAATAAAAATGCTTATTATTAATAAAATTTACATCAATAATATTCTACATATATGAAATATGTTGATATTTAAATATTAAAAACAGTACAAAGTAAGTCAGATTAATTTATTGATCGATGAATTTACACTTGAACTGAATAGTAATCATTGTTCGGTGGGTTATAACCAACATAACATATAATGGAAAAAAAATTAAAATATTGAAAAAAAAAAAAAAAAAACATGATGAACGAAAATAGCTTGGGCACGGGAACTAGCGTAGAGATAATACTGAGATAGGTAGAATAAAAAATAAAAATAAAAATAGTACGATAATGTAACGGTTTTTGTGTAATTTATTTTTCATGCCCGTGATGTGAGTTTTTATTACATATAATAAAAATCGATTCGTCTTCTGAAGACGTATGATAAACTGCCAAACTATTTATGATAACAAATTCGTTGAACAATTAACGGAATTTTTTTTTTTTTAATTTAATGTAAATCGAATTTAATAATGTTATTATTAAGTTCTGCTAGTACTTTTAGCTGTTATTATTGTGACAGCTGTTTCGGCGTTTAAGGCTATTTTCAAACTGTGGTTAATCCACATTGTGACGACTTATTTATATGATTTAATTTACTCCCACTCCTTTAAAATTTGGATGGGTAATGATTTATTATCGGTAAAACCGATTTACGAATAGTTAGAAAGCAATTAAAATTCTGAATTCTGTGAGGTTTTCACATTTATAATGCGTTTTTCCTCGTATTTAACTGGCAATGTTTTCTTAATTGATTTATTTTAATGTGTTGTATTGGTTTGATAATGTGAACATACTGAGAAGCGGTTGAGTATACCTTCAGCCTCTCAACATTTCCAAATTTTGAATGCCATAGTCTCACTAGCTCCACTTGGGAGCAGTTGGGACTCTTGTGCGGTATTCATATAAAAATAAAGTTAAATTAGGATCATTCGTTCGTTTGTTAATGTCTAATTGTACAAGTAAATTTAATCTTAGGCCCTTTCTTTCTATATATAAGGGTTTAGGTTTGTTGTTGTCAAGCGGGACGTGATTATTTACTAAAAGGAGTTCTGAGAATTTTGAAGAAGTGCTTTTATTTTTATAACATCTTACATGTTCTTTGAATCTAGTGAAGAAAGCCCTTCCCGTCTGCCCTATATGGGTTAATTATTTAAGGTATTAATTAATTAATATTTAACGGAAAATGTAAAAAAAAAAAAAAACATAATAACCCAGTCTCTCAAATTCTATACAGGATTAATTGCAATAAGAATAAATTAAAAAAAAAATCGATAGTCGCCGATATAATGCTTTCTGTTTTCTTTATTTCGTTCATTTTTTCCACTTGACACGAAGTTGCGGCTTTGCCCCCACAGATGCCGCCGCGTTCGGCTGAAAAATAACAACATTTTCACGTAAAAACCATTCAGCAGGAACGGAAATACAAGGTAATATGGAAATTTCTCTCAGCGGTGAAAATTTACAAAATGTTGGCTATTTGGATCGGGCCCTGAAATACGAATTTGAAAAAATTGCCCGCGTTATTTCACGAATCAATAATTATTTGACGTACATCCAGAAGTAATAAATTTCGCTCGGGATTTTGTCGGTCGAATATTCATCAAGTCGGCCACCTAAATTTAGTATCAGATCTGCATTTAAAAAAAATAAATTATTAGTACACATGTAAAGATTGTACATGAATATGACTTTAGTAATATATATACAATATAACATTTCTATTTTTGCAACTGTTGGAATTCTATTGTAATGATTAAATTAAATACACTTTTAAACTTTATTCCACTTTTGTTTTTGACCGTGACAGGTTTCAGCCTGTGACGGCGATCTTCAGGCTGGTACAATTTTGGGTGTCAGGGGTAATAAACCATGATTGGTTAATAAATTCAAAAGTACCAAATAAGCCAAGTTTTGTAAAACACCCTATAACAATACTGAAAAATACGATCTAATAAAATCATGGTTTATTACCCCTGACACCCAAAATTATAGATAAACCATAGTTTAAACAATAATTGCACCAGTGTAATGTTAAAAAGTGTCATTTATTTAATACATAAAATATATTATACATATAAAGGATATTACACAAATATTATATAAGTTTAACGCAAATAGTATAAGGATAAAGTCGCAGATTATTTGATTGAGAGGTTTCTTGGTGAGGAATAGCTTGAACTCTTGAGTCTCGTAGAGACGTCAATAGAACCCTAGAGCAGCGCATCTCAACTGTGGGGCAATTTGAATGTTATAATATTATGAATGTTTAATGTTATTCTTAAAAAAATCACCTTAAGAGGAACGGCTGCGCTGCCTGTTTCATACATAACTAAATTTTGGATTTGAGGCCTAAATACCCATTCAAACTGAATGAAATATATTTTTTTAATTAAAGGTTTAGTAAATATCTAGCACGGATGAGAAGTATTTTATTTATTTTTATTTTAAATTATGAACTATATGCCATGAAAAAAAAATCAATTTTCATAATTTTAGAGGTAACTTAGAAAATTATTTGCGGGTTTATTGTATTTAAAAAAAAATATCGTATTTGCTAGATAAATAAAAATACAAAAATAAAACAAAACAAAAAAAACCGCTTCTTCGGGTCGATATTGTAAATTATGTATGGCAAATTTGTGTTCCAACGTAAATTGGTCGTTTTTAATTTAATTTAACGTCCACCATAATGCTTATTTTAATATTAAAAAAAAAATTAATTTCATTATATTTTCAAAGTAGACGGGGTATTTTTTTTAATAGCCGTTAGGCCCCAAATAATTGTTAAATGTGCCTCTGAAATCGAGAAAAATCAATTCCGTTAATGGCCTATATTTCATAATTTAAAACAAAAATAAATAAAATACTTCTCATCCTTTTATTAAAAAAATGTAACATTCGGTTTAGATGGGTATTTTGGCCTCAAATTCAAAATTAAGTTTTTTTTATGAAACAGGCAACGCAGCCGTTCCTCTTAAGCTGATTTTTTTAAAACATTGCAGCCCTGCCTTTCAGAAAAAAAAAACATCGCTAAACTAGCGCAAATGTCAACGCGATATGTGTTGAGGTCATAGTTACTTTGCGTGTTTGTGGGTTTGTATTATATAAGAAGGTTACGGCTCTGTAGCTCAGAGGTGAAAAGGATGCTATTCTTCGATTTCTGTACCACCTCGTACAAAAAAGAGAACCATGGAAAGGACAACTAATTCTACCGTGCTCGCCACTTTACGTGTCTGCACTGCGCGGTGCTGGTAGATGTGAATCGAACTTAAATCGGCACACTTTTTAAAAGTGGTAGAAAGTCATGAAACGTAAAAAAAAAGAAGTTAAATCTAAAATAACGGCGAATACTGCACAAGAGTTCCACTGCTCCCAAACGTCTGGAGGCAGTGAGACCATGGAATCACCAATTGGGTTTCTTTTTTTTTTTACATAATACCGCACAAGAGTTCCAACTGCTCCCAACCCTCTGGAGCCAGTGAGACTATGGGATCCCCGATTGGGGAATGTTGAGGCTGAAGGTATTGGGGAGGGGAAGGAGAAGGGGAAGAGGAAGGTGGGGAATACCTGGCTATTCAGATCTGGTCACCAAACACGGCTAAAAGTCATTTCAAGCAACGTTTCAATTCTGAATGGTGGTCTTTCACCAGGGGGATACTGAGAGTATCTTCCACTCTGGAACGTGCCCAAATATACCATATATTATTTTTTAATTAATTAATTGTGAAACAGCACAAATTACTTACATACAATTTACTTGCGTACGCCCGGATTTGAACCCGCGACCTTCGGATTCGTAGTCGAGAGCCTTACCCCTCGACCATGGAGGCCGTCATATATTGTGCTGCTGAAGGGTGGGAGGGGGGGGGGGATATTGGGTAGAGGAAGAAGAAGGTGGGGAAGAAAAAGGTAAGGAAGTACGTAGCTATTCAGATCTAGTCACCAAAAACGGTTACATACATTTCAGGCAACGTTTCAATTCTGATTGGTAGTCTTTTACGAGGGCGATACTGACAGAAATGGTGCTGGAATTGTCTTCAACCATATTTGGTGACGATATATGAATAGCCAGTTCCTTCCCAACCTTCCTCCCCCATATTCTTCCCCCCTCTCCCTTCGAACTCGCAACATACCACAATTGGGGATGCCATATATCAAATCGTATAAATAAAGTGCTACCCACATATAGTGCTTAGTGCTTCATTTAATAATGTTCCTTCACAAAGTTTGAAAATGTAAATATTGAATTTGATAATTTATTTAGTTGTCCTTTGAGCGCATGTGAATTATTTAAGTAAAACCGGCAGTAAATTTTTTTTTTAATTCATTCACGAGGCATTTCATAAAAAAATCCATTCAAAACAATGTTGCTTATTTACGATTCAACGGAATTGGAAGAATTTAAGTCGGATCGTTATAATTCTAAAAATAACACAAAAAAGAGGCTTTGCATTAATGGTTTTCAAAGCCATATGTAATTAATGACACCGAATTTCTCTTAGAAAGCGTCCAATAAATTAGCAAAAAAATTACAATTTGTCGCCAAAATCTAAATCCCTCTAAAGCCGCTCCATTAAGAGCAATTATTCAGTTGTTGTGTTTTTTTTGTAAAGTACGAAGTAACTAACTATAACCGCATCCCCCTGCAGGGCGGGCAGCTATGATGGATTTACACCCACTCTCGTATACTTTCGCATATGTACATCGCTTCAGACATACTCTTCTATTATATAACCATGTCAATAAGTCTACTGAAGGATTTTATTAATTTGATCGTGCCATGTCTTTTCGGTCACCCCCACTGACGTCAGAATTAAAAGACTTGTCCTAAGTACTGTTTATACGGCTGGAGGCAAAGGTCAAGTGATACCCATTTTGACACCAGCCTAGTACAATGCTGTCCACGCTTATTTTTACTGCGGTAAGCAAATTATAAAACATTTATAAAAACGGTTAAACAAATGCTCTAACATAACATTCGGTTTTTTATAAACAAGCCGAACCTTTTTACTAATGTGTCGTTTTACTTAAATTGACGGCACAACTAGCTCGCCCCTCTTATTTCGGATTCTTCCACTTGCGTGTTAGGGGATCTCCATGTATTATTTGCTCTGTGGTCGCCCCCAACTTCTTCAATTCACTTGCCACACTTTTTACCCTAACCTCCATGTATTATTTGCTCTGTGGTCGCCCCCAACTTCTTCAATTCACTTGCCACACTTTTTACCCTAACCTACCAAAACTAAAAAACGTCAAAAAAAAAATGTCCATGCTATTCGAAAAACAGAATGCACATGTGACGTCAGATTTTACAAATGCACTGGTACCAACATAATATGGTGTTTTGATAAGATGATTTTTTATTCACTTATAAATAACGTTTGAAAAATTCTAAGTATAATTATATATAATAACAGTTATATATTCAGAATCTGCGATTGCTGATTTGTATAAATATATATTTTTAAAACGATTCGACGTAAATGATTTTTTTCTTTAAATATAGCAACACTGGAACTCCGTTGACTTTTGACGTTTAATGTGAAGATCTGATATTACTTGTAACCTACAAACTTTATTTTACATAATTCAAAAGTAATTATTTTAAAAACCTCCTATTTTAAGCCAAATTAATATATTTAATGTTATATGTAAAATAGGTTTTCGGATCTTAGTTTGGATTTTTTTTAAAAATAATAAACAAAAATAATACGTAAAATACGTGCTTATATGCGTATTTACCCCCGCTCAGAATTTTGACAGATGTTACGATGTGAAGTTTATTCAATCGGACTTCCGGCTCGGCGGCTTATATACTCGTATATATAACGATGACGGTTTAAACATTTACAAAATCAAAGTATATTTACTATATGAGTACACACGAAAAGTTAAATAATATCAAGCAAATGGTACAAAATTCAGGTATGTTTAAGAACAAGAATATTCGGCTGTTTTCTTTGAAGTTGATAATTATAATGATCTGTGAAAAGTATCAAGGAAAAAAGTATTTTTATGAGATGTTACATCTTTGGTACGCTTCGCTATTCTCCTCTGCCATTCATGTAGAATTTGTTTTTATTTTTTTATTTTTAATAATTTTTGGGTACTTAATGATTTTTATTCCACACTCATAAATTATGTCCCGTCCCTCCGGTTTATAAAAAATCGATCGATTTTGCGTGGTGAAATCGCTCTGGTTTTAAAAATACGACAAAAATATTTTTTTACAGAATGTCTTAGAATTTTTGCATTAGTAATTTTTTTTAAATGTGATGCAAATGCCCTATTAAAGGACTGTAGGGAGTGGGTGGGGGAAGGAGATGGTTAAGAGCAAGGTTGGAAAGTACTTGGTTATTTAGAACTGGTCACCAAATACGGCAAAAATCGTTTTAAGCATCGTATCGAATCTGAATGGTGGTCTTTCACCGGGGCGATACTGAGAGCAGATTTGCCCAAAACATTTAATGGACGGAAATGTTTAAAACATACCCAACAAAAAATATTTAATTCTATTAAAATTACAATAAAAACAATGCTTAAATGCGATAAATAGCACATGCAACATACTCGTCCTCTCGAATTGTATTAAAAAAACTGGTCTAACTAGGCAGAAAAACCTGTTCAACTTACAAGGAAATCAACTTGGCGTCACATTATTTGTAGAAGCATTTAATTGTTAGTTCAGATGATATCAATAATTAACGGCAAGAAAACTGTAATTATTGTAATAATGATATATTTATTTACTAGTCATACCAGAGAAAAACACAGCATGTAACTTGACTCATCACAATGAAAACATTTTTTTTTTAATCATAAATTTTACACATTTCCAGAATACAACACAAATTACCGTCTGGTATAAAATATTATACATACGTATTTTATAGCTCGTTCTTTCAGTTTTTTAAATTGTTATAGTTTTTCAGAATAAAAGTGCTTGGTCGGTATTATTACGTAAATAAAGATATAACATACCTTTCTATAAAGTTCACAATTTTTCTAATGAAAAAAAAAACCGAAGCAGGAAAAAATTTCACCCAGTAATCGCCACTTTTTAAAAAGCATTTTTTCGTGTCACAGAATTTACACTGAAAATATTTTCAGGTTTAAAACGCCAACTAAAAACCATGTTCTGGAAAATTGGAAAATTGTATTACTTTATAAGGCTGTGCGAATACAATAGCAAAACAAGTTCTCATTCATATTTTTCCACAAAAATCATTAAATTTCTCTTATTTTTATTGAATTAATTTTTTTCATACGTTTTACAAAAAAAAGTTGAATATTTTCGAAAAATAAAATTTTTCTTCAAAATGCCGAAAAAAAAACGCAAAACAATAACTCAGTACATAAATATTAGCAATATTCGAAGAGAGGTGGAACAAAAAGATTTCACAATTTACATTCCGGCAGAAATTTACATGTTCAGTTTATTTTCCAGAAACACATCAATTTTTTTTTATTTACCCCTTAATTTAGACGCTTCCTTCCTCTACATAGGATTTTGTTGGGCTTAATTAGGGGTTGGGTTGTACAATGCACACTGATGTGAAAAAGTCTAAAATGTTCAATAAATACACTTCGTAACAATAGAAGGCAATTCCAGAATAAGGTACATTCCTGTACAAATGTTATATGTTACAAAATAAATGCAGTGTACATAACAAAAAAGTCACCTAATTTGTCCAAACTGGTCCCTGCTAACCGGAGTCATTGAGACCATGGCATCATCTATTGGAATCAGAAGAATATGGAGAGGTAAGGAGATGGAAAAGAGGAAGTCGCAGAAGTACCTGGCTATTCAGATATTCTCACCAAATACGGTTACAGCCATTTCAAGCAATATTTCGGTTCTGAATGGTGGTGATTCACCAGGGAGATATTAAGGACGTAGAATTTACGTGCCCAATGTATTCTGTATATTATTTTATATGGATTGAATGTGAAATAAAACAATTTAATTAAATAAAATTTATTTGCGCATGCCAGGATTCGAACCCCGACCTCCGGATTCGTAGTCGAGGACCTTGCCCTTCGATCACGAAAGCCATCGAAAGAACATGTGAAGAAAATTCTTATGAAAAATGATGAGTGATGAACCAAATTAGCAGCATTATTTTTCGTGTAAGTTTGTTTTATTTATTAATTTTGTAATATATTTAGAATCGTGTTGTTAAAACGTCAGTTGACGTTTAAATACATGCGACTACTTTTTTAGTTATGGATTTTGTAAAATTGTGCTTGTACCCATCTTCATAACCTAATTTTTTTTTTTCAGGAAGTGACTTTTCCTCAACAGAATCGGTACTTTAAACTGTAAAAACAGCAATTTTTAATTTGTCCAATTAAGAATCCTACTGATATATTCACACCATTGTAAATTATAGACACGAATGAAAAGCGTGTAACGAAATATGTAGCGATTTGTATTTCAATTATATGATGAAAAGGAAATGAGTTAATCTTGTGCTGGCACAACAAATTATAACTTTACGCTACCCGATTTCCTATCCTCAGTTCACACTAGCAATAACACAACCCTTCTGGCCATCAAGTCACGTGACACTCGACCCTAAGGAATACCGTACCTTCCCGTAAGTCCCATTCAAGAGAAGCACAAACTTTGGTACGAGAGCTTAAAGAAGTTCCATCCGGAACCAATCTGCACTGATTGTGAGGTTAAAACCTTAAGGTTATAAATAAATAAAACGTTGTTTCCATCATGAGCTAAGGAGCTTTTCAATAACGCTTCAACTCTAATAGAAGATGTCAAGACGCCATATTTATTGATCGCTATTTTCACTCTCAAGAAAAAAATCGATGAAATTTCTTTTAACTTCAGCTTGATACACTTATCTTTGCAGGCGGCTAAACGAGAAACTATTTAAACAAATGAAGTATTTTTTAAATTCGTATTTTAAATTCTACACACTGCAACGTTAAGCATGTCGATCTTCGAAAAGGCAGAATTTTCCCATTTCAAACAGAGCAACTTTTAATATTATATTTTTGAAAGAACACACATATTTATCGCAAATTAGGCACGTAGTCTGAAATGTATGAGAATTTCTGGCTAAAACCTCCCGCGGCGATAGCTCTGATGAAAAAATACCGTAATAGTGGGGTCGTGCAGCGACAATATTTTTTCCATCTCCATTAATTTAATTTTGAATAGAATAACCGTAGTTTATGGAGGTTTCGGTGGAGTCCATATTCCGTGGTCGTCCGTAGAAAAGTTTTAAAATTGAAGTTATCGGGAACATGGGAGTATGATTTAAAATTGTGCATTATTAAAATATTTTCAAAAAAAAGTCGTGAAGCGAAGCTAGCAGCCCACAATGGAGTGCTGAAACCGACGCATATATAAGGCAGCGAGGCATGGAACTGGCAGATGAAGGATGAAAGCAGACTGAATGCAGTAGAAAAGACATCTCCGAGACGAATGTGTGGTAAAGCAATGTACGATTGTGAGAAAAAAATTGAGATTCGTAATGAATGCAAGGCTCATCTAAGCGTAATGAGTAAGATTAAAAAAGGGACGCTTAAATGGTTTGGTTGCGCGGAGCGAGTAAACGAAGAGAAGGGTGCTAGGGTGAATGAAAGAAGGACGGGGACGCCTGAGGAAGACATGGCACTCCGTGGTCGAAGGGTGAGGCTCTCGACTACGAATCCGAAGGTCTCGGGTTCAAATCCCGGCGTGCGCAAGTAAATTTTATTTAATTAATTTCAATTGCTCTTTTACAATTAATACATTTAAAATAATATATATTATATTTGCGCAAGCAGAGTAGAAGATACCCTCAGTATCACCCTGGTGAAAGACCACCATTCATTAAACGTTGCTTGAAATGGTTTTTACCCGTGTTTGGTGACCAGATCTGAATAGCCAGATATTTTCCTCACCTTCCTCTCACTCTTCTCCTTCCTCTCCCCAATACCTTCTGCCTCACAACATTCCCCAATAAGGGATGCTATAGTCTTACTGGCTCCAGACGGTTGGGAGCAATTGGGACTCTTATATGGTATTCATATAAAAAAAATATATAAAAAAAAATTTGGATATGGAAATTTAACATGATCTTATTATTTCAAATAAAATGGTTCTCTTTTTGATAACACGGAACAGGACGATTTAATATTTCCGTATTTGGAGGAACTATAACACAATACTTTTTAAGTATTTTGAAGTTATGAAATATAAATAACTATTTTCTCTACTTTCCATAGCGTTGTATAAATCGCAATTCCGCCCCACTGTGGAATTTGGCAGCCACCTATCGTCTAGAGTCCCAAAATACCTGAAAATAACCCATGACTGTACAGAAACGGACGGTCCCTTTGATAGTTTAACTTATGTTAACAAACGGATTCCAATCTTTGGAGCACAGACGTTAGGTGAGAATGTTATCCTTGTTCTACCGGTATCTCAATGGAAGATGCTCCGAGGAACCAGTGTCATTGTTCCCTTCAGCACCGGTGCACAGTCAAAAGACAGGCCAAACGCGCGCCCAACATTTTTACATGGTTGACATTTGCTACATGAGAACGGGTCGCTTTTACGACTGGTTCCTGTATTCAATAGATGTGGAATGATTTTGCTATGTGTTTCCTCTCTCCTACAACATGGGTCTCTTCAAGACCCAGATTTACTCTTTCGTAGGTCTTTTTTATTCCCAGAACTTCCTCTCCCTTTCCTTAAAAAGATCCTCCACACAGCATTCCCAAAGATGAAATAAGCCCCGAAGGAAATAATTTCCCTAAGCCCTCCTGTGTTAAGTTAACGTAAAAAAAGCATTGGTGAATACATATCTTATTAAATTAATAAGAATTATTTTGTTTACACCACTGTTTTTAATATATAAATATGAACATGTTTCGAAAGCAAAGCGTTCCCCATCAGGAATATCAGGATTACACAGTATAATAAAAATAATGACTAGCATAATAGACAAATGAAAATAAAAGTTTTTCATACCCTATACTATACTGTACATCCTGATGACGAAAGCCTCGCTTTCGAAACATGTTGATATTTATAAATTAAAAACAGCGGTTTAAATAAATAACTTTTGTTTCATTTCTTCAAAAGATGTAAAATAACTTTGTGGAGTCATATTTATAAAATGAACTACAAACACTTTGTTTAAAACCACTGTATTTAATATGTAAATATCTACATGTTTCAGAGGCCAAGTTCCCCTCATAAAGATAAATAATATACCTACTGGAAATAATGACAAGTAGAGACAATTAATAAGAAAACGGAACAAATTAAAACCACAAACAAAAATTAAAAATAAGTGATGAAAGTAGGTAATTATTTAAATATACATAAATACATATTAAATACAGCGGTTTTAAGCAAAGCAATTGTTATTATTTGATTAAAGTAATTCTTATTAATTATGACCCAATAAAATAACTACAAATCTTTTGAAGAACATGTCTAGAGATATAGAGTAAAGTAGAGATATTAATTTAGTCTGCATTTTTCACTAACAAAGTTACTAAACGTTTCGTTTAAGAAACCGCAACTACAAGCGATCAAATAATTTAAAAAATGCCATGGAAGACCGAAAAATTAATGATGTGGTTATCTGTGCTTAGAAAACTACAATTCTTTGTGCATTATCAGTAGTTTTTGTTATTGTATATAAAACAAAAAGAAAAAAAAAAAGATTTTTTAAAAGATTGCTGATACCTGCCTGCTAACATCCCTAAGGCGCACACCTCGAATTAACGAGTTGACGAAAACCTTTCTACCCCTGCTTTGTGTAACTAAGCAAAAACCTTCTCACTTTACTATGAAAAAATTACCTCTTTTTACCGTATACAATATTATACGTAAATTGATGTTGGGTAAAACATAAGGCGAAACATTTATTATATCAAAATTCTCTGACAAATATCAAGTCATAACTAACAATCAATGCTTACGGAATATCACATTGTATAAATTTTTACAGCATAAACAGAGAGTCGCATATCGCATACGTAAATACGTGTATAAGCTGCCCAATTTAACGACATTCTTCATATTTCATTTAAAATAGACCGACTGTCATTTAATTTTTTTTTGTTGTGGGATGTTTTCTACATGTCGTGTGACAAAAGTTTGTTTAGAATAACATCGGAAAAGCTCCGTTTCATATCAACATAAGTTACGATGGTCGCATTTAAAGTGTTCAAACAATTGAGAATAATCGATAGGCCCATCCTGACTCCCAGAGGCATACGACGCATGAGCTAGGCAACTGCGAACAGGTATCAAGCAATAGTTGAACATTGATGGAACGGCGCGAATATATTATTATTATCACAATTGATTTCATACCTTTGATTTTGCCAATTCGACAACTTAAATATTTATTTGCTTATTGGGAATGTGTGCTGTGCGTCGATATTGAATGACTGTCTGGGAGAAGCTACAAACCAAAGAATTTTATCAAGGAAAACGATGTAGACAAATGAAGGATTACAGAAATATTAATTGGTATTGTGTTTAATTCGTAGAACTCTACTTAATTTTTTTTTAAGTAAATCAAATTTAATAATATTCTTATTAAGTTCTGCGAGTAGGTTATTATAGAATAAATAATATTAAATATCACAATTGATTTTTAAGTAAATCGGTTTTTATCGAAAATACTGATGAATCATTTCAAACATGATAAGAAAGTGGCCTAAACGCAGTTTGAACGCCGAAACAGCTGTCAAAATAATAAAAAAAAACTAAACTGCTCGCAAAAATTAATAATTAAATTTGATTTACTTCATATCAAAAATATTTTTAAAAAATTATTTGCTTTTCTTAAATTACGTCTTAAAGGTAAAGACACATCAGTGGCGTAGCATTCAAGTATCTGGCCCAAGGGCTAACTTTGTGACCGAGCGCCAACCAATTCATGTGATATTGAACATACTTTATCTGTCGTTGCCTAGTAAATATTTTGATTCATTATTTGTTCTTTTTTCAACGTACAATTTAAAACAGATATCTTTAGTTGGAACTTACGACCACAAGACTGCAGGACTAGTATGGGGGATTTAAAACTAGGTCTATATTTTCGTAGAGAACTAGGCTGATGGAAATATTAGCCTTTCTATAGATTTTTTCGTCATCTCGCGTGACGAAATTTTACCAAGATAAGAGATTTAAATCAAATTATAATGCTAGTACATAGGTACATATTAAATTGGAGTCTAAGAAGATTATCATTGAATGTCATAACTTTTTAATGGCTACTTGTCTTACTCATTAAGTATTATGGTTTTATGTCACTAGGGTTTTTACATTAACTCCACCCAGGAGGCCCTGAAGAATATTATTTTCTTCAGGGCCTATGTCATCTTTGGGGATGCTGTGTGGAGGGTGTTCTTAAGTAAAGGAAGGAGAGGAAGGAAAAAGGTCCTTTGGGGTGACCTATAACAAAAGTGTTGGTTATCCAATGAGAGGTTCCCGGGGCAGTGGTACTCATACCCTTCCATATTGGAGCCGCAGGGTGAATTCCAGCATTTTTTAATAATTTTTCCATATCCCCCATTATCCTTCCGATACTTGGGTCTCTTTGTAACTGCCAAAGCTGCCTAGAAATTTTCCACGCAACTGAAAAACCCCTAAAGGTAAACAGTCAACAAAGTTTTCCTAACTGCAATTGAAAAAAGGGTTATGATTTTTTTGGACCCTTTTAAAATAAATCTTTCGGTGATCCTCACCGCACACAGGGATGCCAAAATACGTTACGGGAAACAATTTATAGGTTTGACCTGGAGTTGTTGTTATTGATAAATTGAAAAATCGAAAAAATACATAGTAGGGGTACGACCATCATATTTATTGTACCACGGTTTGCGCGATTCACGAAATAAATTTTCCGAAATTCGAACGTTGCCCGCTTTTGAAAATCGCTGTAAAACTACCAACGTCAAACACAGATAAATTTATTTTATTTTCCATAGAATTCAAACATAAATACATACTCATTCCCTTACATGCGGAATAGTTCCCTTGAATTTTTAACGGAAAAGATAATAATAATATCTGATTCGTGGGATAAAAGCTAACCCTTCAAATATAGCTGGATTAGGCTTCGAATGAAAAAAACCTTTGTCAATACTTCCCGAAAATTATATATGAAATAAAAAAAATTCTAACAGTAGTCAAATAGCATTAGTCGATAACCTGCATCCTTCTTGTGATTCACATAGAGGAAAAATAATCTTAAATCTGCGAAATGGGTTAAGTACAGAGATTTATAATCAGTGTCAGTTTTTTCAAAAGTGCGTTTGTGCAGTGAACTCTCAAAGATAAGATAATAAGATAAAGTTATAATTTTACCACCCTTTAAACAGTGCTCTATTCAAATTCCATACTAAAAAATGCCACCAGTCCGAGAGCGATTCAGAAATATATATCATACGAGCGTTATGAATTCAGCACCTTTATGACTTTATGTTCTAAGCAATAGTTCATACAAAATACATACCTGTGGCAATCCGTTGAGCGACTGTGGGATTTGTTGACACCAAATTTGTACGTAATAGTGTGTTGCGGAAATGAATAGATTTTATTTTATGTGATTATCGTGTATAAGTTATTATTAATGTATTAAATTATATCAAATATAATTTTTTCTAAACTAAAATACATACGTGTAGGAATTATGATTTTAATCATATATATTTTATTTGATTTTTCTTATATATTTTACTTTATTTTCAACATGCAACTATATACTGTTTTTAAAATGCTTGTGTTTCTATTTCTATTTATGTAATCTTAATTTTTTTATTTCTATACATGTAGGTATACAACGATATTATATACAACAAACTTCAACTACCATAATACCGGCATATGCCTAGTTTGGTAGTTGAAAAAATGTTAACTATGTAGCAAACTTATAAAATTAATAAATAAATATATATAAAAAAAAATTAAAATAAGTCAATTAGTTAAGTTGTTATTTTGTAAACAAAACATTTTTTTTTCAACTTCGTGGCTAAATATGCTTTAATGAATCGCCAAATAATTGTATCTTGTTGCTAGGTCGCTAATCCTTGGTGCAGTGATGTGATGAAATTCCTTTAGATGTAGGGAAAAAAATATTCATGGACGAGACCAAGATAATATTTAATAAGGATTTATAGATGAGGAAATTTTTTCTCCCTTTTTGTTGCCATCTAGTGGTGGATTATCACAAATACGCGGGAGCTCAAATATATTTTACCAGTTTACAATGAATTCATTTGACCTATTGACGAATATTTTTAAATTTATTTCCCACACGAATGTAGCAACATAATTTGTTACATTTGAAATACAACCCATCTGTATACAATACTGATGCTATTTAATTTTTTGACTTTCCTGTAAGCAGAGATCACTAGGTTCGGCACTCTAAAATATTTTTAACCATAAAATCAAAATCACACTCTTTCCATAAAGTAGGTGCGCACCTAACGAAACCATGCTCGACAGTAAGGTCTTTTGTACAATTTCTGTGTTGATGGGTCCTAAAAGACCGAACAGAATACTATTAATTCCCCAGAGCTGGGCATTCACTTTCACTTTGCAAAATTAATCTAATTCTTCGAGCGAATAAAAAGTGTAATAATGTGGATAAATTGAATTGAATTGAACGCGGAAAGATCGATGTACCTAAAAGATATTCTCTTAAGCTTTAAAAAGGTTGGATTTACTTCCTTCATTACTCTAACATTTTTCTATTTCTCGGGTGCTTTTAATTTAGGCCATAGTTTAGGCATCGGCGGTGAAACACTTTCACATGAAAAACGTGAATTTAATCGCGCTCTCGGCCATACGTTTTGTTTATTACCTCCAGAGTTTGTGAAATCTGCTACCCAGTGTTTTAAAATTCGCGTGGCGCTATCTCTCTGCGGATTCATTTAGTTTTAGCTGAAAATAAACGGATAGAAGAATGGAGCTTTCGTGTTTGCTACAGCATGCTAGAGTGCAATTACTTTAGGAAAATGCAATATTCTACCCGAAACTTTATGTTTTAAAAATGTACTAAACGTAATTTGGTGAATGTACGTAGCTCGAAACTGTAAAAGCTTGGTTGATGAATTTATCCAAAATTAGGACGAAGGATGAAAGGAGATGGCCTGTCATAATAAATTGATTTATGTGGTTAAAATGCAGTTATTCTCAATTTAGTAACAGTTGAGTGATTGCGGGAAAACTTGGAATTGAAAGATGTTTGAAAAATTTGAGGAACTGCTGGGGAAAACTCCGATACCTTGAAAGAGGTAGAGTTCCTCAAGATTAACGGTACGTTAGGAAGGTACCTGGTACCCACTCGATGTACAACAATAGCTGTATCCTAGATAGAGATTAATATACGGATTTGAAATTTTTTATAAAATAACTTATTTACAACGCAATTTTATACGAAATGAACGCGTCCAACAGGCTTGTATTCATGTAATATGTAGACATTTCTAAGACATGATAAGTTAATTAGTAAGAATTTTTTTAATAAAAAAAAACCTTTATTTTTTCCAGTTGTTTATTTTCGACCGGACCGGTTTCACCCTGTCACGGGCATTTTCAGACTGGCACAATTAAAACTAAATCTATGGTACATATAACATCTATGTCAGGAGTGAGTCCCATTACTCTCTAATGTTGTTAATTTGTTTTATAGCTGATGGTACGGTTTTAAATATTTAATAATACTTTCGGGTTGGTTTATTACCTTCTGGAAGATGGATTACATTGTGTTTGTTTAGTGAATCTATGGGTTTTACAAAATATATGTAATGTTATTCTTGTCAGCTTTTTCATGAACAGACAGCTTTTTCTGATGTTGTTTTTCCCCGTGATTTCTGTTTTCTTTGCTAAAATAAGTTTTATAGTAAGTAACAAACACAATGTGATCCGTCTTGATGAATTGACAGTTTCAAAATTAGAAATAAGTTAATTAGTAATAATAAGGTTGTTTATCCAACAACCAAATGTTCAATTATGCACAGTTACAAGATTTCATACAAAAAGTGTCCTTATTATATAGCCGGAAAAATAATAAACACAAAAGAAAGATAAAATTATATAATGTAAGAAAAAGAAAGAATATAAACAAGGAATGAAACAAAACGTTGTTTTGTTTGAAACTAAATATGTTTGAATACGAAACGAATAATGAACCCTAATTATAATGATTGCTTAACATATTTTAATATATCAGGAGGCTTATTCTGGTTCCTTTTACTGAAAATTCCTTATCCGTTTCCCCTAGGCTTAAGGACTTTTTGCTTAACTGTGGTTCCGGTTCTCTCGGATGACAGCTGTCATTCAGCGAACGACATTCTTTAAAAATATGGATATCTGCAACAAAATCGTTTTAACAAAATAAAAATTAAATATTATTTAAGTATTGACTTTAAACATTATTAGTCATTCATTCGTCGCAAAATAATGCTATTAAATTAATCAAATTAATGAAATTGCGATGTTTGTAAAGTACCTATGCCCAAAGCCCGAAATGTCACATAAAACATTAAATTCTAAAAATTATAATATACTATAAGTGTAAATTAAGTAATAATAAATTACATGTGTGACAAAGCTATAATTTTAAAAAATACTGTGATAATTAAACTCCCTTAAAAATGAATTGCCATTGAAACACAGCATCGCATAAGAGCTATTGTTTAATTTTTTTTATATATTATCTTTGTACTTATCTACAGTCCGAAAACTTGTTCCTCTTTTTTCTTTCTATCATGTACTATATTATGTATAATGAAATTTCATACATTTTTACATCATCCGAAATATAAAAACACGTTGATTTTTTTTTCACAATGTCATGCACTCATATTATATAATATTATGCACTTGTGTATTATTATCATGTAGATCAAGCTGTTACTATGATCATTTAAAAAAAAATAGTATCCGCAAATTAAAAACCTTCCCCTTTATAACTTCTCTGTGTCATGCACTTATACATTATTATACATACGCATATATCATAAATATGTTACACTTATATACCAACTATGTATCACGTTATTTTTTTGTAATATTTTTTTTTTATTTCTGTACACATAATAATTTAAATGTTAAAATATGTAAAAACCCATCGGGGCGTTAATCAATACGTAAAATATAATCGGATTCGCAGTTAAGCAAGAAGTCTTTAAACCCAAGAAAATTTCCTTAAAAAGAACCAGAATACGTTTCTCAGGATAAAAAAACGGTTTTTAGTTATTTTCTTCATATTTTATTAATTTTTGATCTTTGAAATATGAAGTTTTTGAAGAGATTAAACTTTTTCGAAAACATGTATTTAAT
Source organism: Halesus radiatus (assembly GCA_022606495.2). Taxonomy (NCBI): domain Eukaryota; kingdom Metazoa; phylum Arthropoda; class Insecta; order Trichoptera; family Limnephilidae; genus Halesus; species Halesus radiatus. The sequence continues at coordinate 87,164 of JAHDVE020000693.1, forward strand.
CCGGATTTTGAATTCACGAAATAAGAACATCCGGATTTGCAGTGTCTAATTCTAGCTCCTTTATTTACGCTTCAGTAGACTATGATACATTAAAAATGATGATCGTCAACCCCATATAAAATGTATGCACTGAGATTACATTTCAATTTTTGATCATCGGTTGATCGGAAGAAAGAAAATCAACACAAAACTCAAGGTTAGAAAAGAAGAATAGGTTAGAAAGAGATACTAGATAATCAGATTATTAGTTCATTAGATTAACGAAAAAAACACACTTTATTACATACAATTTAAATAAAAAAATAAAATAAAATAAATTTACGTAGATGCGATATTCGAGTATAACAAAGATGGAATCATAATGCATAACGAAATGCATCTTAAAATATTTAATAATAACAAATGCATTTTATGGGAGCACGTAGTACAGACAGCAATCTATCTATAAGTTTGTTTTGAATATAAATTGAACATGTATGTAAATATCATATATTCGTAGCAAATTTCAAATGTCAATATTGATCAAATACAGAGCGTAAGTCCGTGTTTGAATGTTAATTTACTTGTTAAATATGCAATATAATGATTCACCCACAGGATTACCAATCTGACATGATGCGCCTGCGTGATTTTTTGATGAACATTATTGAATATTCGAAGCATCACAAATTCTTAGAATTATTTTAAAAACTGTTGTTTTTTTGTGTACGAATAATGCACAACAGACAAATTACATAACTTTTTTTATAAAACGATTATTATAAATCGCTCGAGGAACAAATGGCACGATTAAGTGAAACAAATACTTCATACGATGTATGAATGTGAAATAACCGTTAGAGTGCGGCTCAGCGCCATCGCGCTGTAAACTTTAGTTAAGTAAATTGCGACACAACGCTATGGTGCAGCAATTTTCAGTGTGATTTTTATCGTCCTCGGGAGAGCACGTGTTCAATTCAGGCGTGGTATATTGCGGTTGGCGCGTGTCTTGATAACTGTATTCATGGTTTATCCTGTTAAAATAAATACACTCTAAAGTGAATCGATATTTTTCACCATGTCGGAAGTTAGTTCTATTGCGGATGATCGTAATGTATCAAATGACAGCGGCACTACGGACGATGAGACCTTTTTTCCCATAAATGAAGACAGTGACGACGGAAGTGACATTATTGTACATCGCAATAATAGATTGCGAATAGAAAGTGATCTTCTTCTTTAGATGACTGTACAAACGAGATTTTTGGTATTATTCCCCCAACAAAAGTTTTTTCAAAAACAGTTTTTTTAATAATAATTACAATATTCGTAAAATTTCATTCTTTACTTGTATAAATAAAAAAAACATTAAAATTGATTGATATTTGCCCAAGTTATTGCATTTTTATTGAATACCATACTTTTCTTATTTAAAAACACAGAATATCTCTAGCAATTTATATACAAACTTGCAAAATAAGCATAGCACTAAAATGGTTAAACAAGAAGTATTTGCAAATACTTCCTACCCCTGTAGTGAATTGGCGTGATGTTTAGTTAGTTAGTTCTTATAAAGTGACATGTGAGTATCTCAAGTCCCTATTTTCACAGAAACAACTTATAAACACATATTAGTTTTAAATATTTTTTTTTAATTTTTGAGGCAAAAGAATTACTTTCTCGACACAGATAAATCAAGAGTTTTTAAATTCAAACTGTAAAATTTCATGGTGTACGTACATCTACATACAGGATTAATACCTGGCTTCCCTCGAAATTTAATTTAAACGCTATTTTGGAAAATTATTTTCCTAATGAAGAAAAATAGAAAAATATACGCTTGTAGTATCATCTTGACATATTTTTTTACTTCAAATCTCAATACTTAGCTCAATTTTTTTTAAAGTTCTCATGGCTTGAGATGGTAATGACGTTGTGAGCTTCAGCAGAGTATTGCAGACTTGGTAAATCCAGGCGAAAAGTGTTGTGATTTTTATATCAAAGCCATTCAAGAACCTCCAATCCATTTTAACCTTGGACAACTCACTAGTTAGAAATAAATTGGAATATGGGAGTGTTATATGGAACCCTCATTACAGCGCCCTTGAGGTGATTTTTCACAAAAATGGCGCTATACAAATCATCCAATTATTATTATTATTATTATTATGAAATATGCAAAAAATAATGAATCTGTACAAAAAAATTCCTTAGACTACTATCTTTCAATTGTGGATACCTCACTTCAATCTCGCTAGGAACTTTATAGAAAAAATTGTTGTGTACTATTAATTACATACAATGGGAACTTGTACCCGCTAAGTCACTGCAACTAACTTGTCAGCAGGAGTTCAATTCAACAATATTATATAATACAACAATAAATATCAATCAGCAAACAAATTTAGTCCAATTATACATTTGTTATAGAGATACTAGACTCCAATTACATTATATAAATTTAAATAATATTATAAAAATATCGAAATATCAGGAAATATTAAATAAATTGATAAAACAAAATAAAAAAATAACAAAAAAAAAATAGTACAATTTTGTTAAGTGAGGATAGACTTAATATAATAGTGGCACGTAAATTTTTTTGAAGATACCCACAGCCATCAAGGAGATATACGAGTATAATCAAGGAGACCATCATATTTGTTCAATAGAGAGTGTAGGAAAGAGGAAAATAGCGTAAATACAACAGATATCAAGGAGCCATACAATCATGGAGACCGTTATATTTGTTACCATCAATAAACAAGGTTACTTCCCAAAGCGAACACTCAGTGAGAATTTCGTCATAGAGCAATTGTTTTCAAATCCGTATGGCAACTTGTTAAATATAAATGGTGCAATGCATTCAAGGGTTCGTTGACCACATTTATTTTGAAATATTAGAGCTATCATTTCTATATTTTGTGTGAATCGTGTATTGTGTACGTGATCCACCAACTTTCAGATATATGTTGCAGTAGAATTTTTTGCCACAAAAGAGCACGAACAGGTAATACATTAATTGATTTGTACATGATATCGATGTCTCGCGTTTGCTTAAAAACTGTTTTTACTTACGACTTACTTAACGACCACAATACTTTAATTGTATTACCTTGGAAAAAGAAGACATTCTACTGACTTACTATACTTATTCAAAATTATTCACAAGCCCGAAACCACTCATTGTCTAAGCAGTATTCAAATAAAAAAAGTTTTCAATACACGCTATTTAAGGATTCATAAAACATTTTATCTCGAATTATTTAAGGCAAACCACCGGCAAAAATTACAACTAAATCACGCACTCCTTATGCAGGTGGCGATAAAGTTTAGATTCCCGCTTAACATCGGCCGAATGTTTCGCTTTACCCAAAAAAATCATCACCATCATGGGTGTTTTATTCTATTCTGTAAATCTCAGACGTAATTATTAAACTGTTTTACGGTCATATTATGAAAAACTTAATTTGCCCCAATGAACAATATGACAATATCGGAAAAGGGGTTAGTAAGTAGGAGAGTTTGCGCTTTAAACATTTTTTTAATGTCTGATACTTTATTTTTTGTCTAGGCTTATAAAAAGACACTAAAAAAATGCACGGTTAAACGAAAGGCCAAGGTGTCTTCTACTTGCAGTATTTAATTAAAGCATCTATGATATTTCTAGGCCATCAAATTCTCAAACCAAAAACACATGATTTTGCATTACTTCCCATTGCATCGCCTCAATAACAATATTCCCCTTTTCAATCCATTGTCTCGAATACGTAGTTTGTACAATGATATAGAATGTGACGATATAGGCATCTTTATAAATAGCCTCGCATATTTCAAAAAAAGTAAATCAGTCATCTTCTATCATGTCATGGAAAATAGTGGTATTATAGAAATACTTTAACTTGCTTTATTTATTCTCGTCTTTGTCCTTCTATTATGTTTTATATCTTATGGTGTAATTAGGAATGTTTAACATGCTTTATTTATTTTTTCTCTTTCTTTATATTATATTATTCTTTATATTCTATTTCCCTTGTACGTTTTTCATTATTTAACATCTCTATCAAGTGATAACTGATAACCAAACCAAAAACTAAATAATGATAGTGTTACCACGCAATACGATAAACATAATGTTTTTAAATACAAACATATTTATTAAATATTTTATAAATTTACATCGGGTTAGCATTTATCAAAATATAACCAGAAATATTACCTTTTCTGACGCGTTGTAAGTTTTACAAAATATTTAAAATACGAATATGATTTTTAAAGTGGAAAAAAGTATTTTTAATCCTTTAGCGTTGCGTTTTTGTAAATAAAAATAACAAAAGATTTGTAATCCACATTACAAAAAAAACGTTAAAGTTACGTAATGTTCATAAAAAAAATTTAACTACACACTGTTCTTTTTTTAAAAATTTATCTTATCCTCAAGATACAGAAAAACCGTCACAGCATTTTTTAAGGATATTCAACTTTTTAAATGTTTTTTGTAAAACATGCGTAGAACGGTCAGAAATGTGTAATATTTCTGATTATATTTTGATAAATGCTAAGCCCATGTAAATTTAAAAAAAAAACTTAATAAACATTTTTCTCTTTAAAAACACCATGTTTATCGTATTGCATAATAATACTATCATTATTTTGAATTAATGAATAATAACTCTCCGACGTCCCTCTTCCCATTAAACTGAATTATTAACACTTACGCACTCCTCAATGTCAATTTTATAAATATTGTAATTTTAATATTCTGTAAATGTTCCAAAACAACAAATAAATAATAAAATAAAAATTCTCGAGTTTATAGTGACATCACAGATTTCTAAATTCATAGAAGGAAAGATCATAATTTTTTTTTTGAGTTATTCGTGATAAATGAGAAATCGTGGGAATTTCCGATATGCATTTTTTGTAGCAATGAGAACTTTAGGAAAGTTGAGTACTTACTTAATACCACGAATAGCACGAATACTTGAATGCTCGCATACTGCATTGCCTCGGGCGTATGGGAACAAGGGGCTTGCACCGAGTACAATGAATACGGAGTTTGGAAAGTTCCGGATTGATTAAGCATATTTCTCTTGTCTACGCGCCCGCCCGGGCCGCCCAAACACTCTGCCCCCACCCTGCCTCTTCACGCCGCCCTGTCCGCCCTCTCCGCCCGCCCGCGGCATGAATCACGCGCGGGAAGAGGAGAGATATTTCACTTGTAAAAGCCACAGCAGTAGGCTTTAAAGTCCGCAATAACGGGAGACATATGCGTGCTGGGCGCTGGGCGACGGGCAATACTGCGGGGAGAGTCGTACACAACAGACACTGAACACTTAATACTAGGAAGCGATTTCATTAATTTTGTTGTCAAGTCTGGAGTACGTATCGTCGGTTGGTTCTTAGAAGTTAACGAAATTGATAAAAATGCAGATTATATCTGCAGGACGGAGTTGGGCGGAACACACTGTCCGCCATTTGTATGAAGGTTCTAATTTTTTTCATGTTTGCCCGGCTTTGGACAGGCCTCCATCTAAAAAAAAACAAATTTGTCAATACTTGTCTGCAATTCTTTTCAAATCATCAGTTTTCCTCATTTGCGGGCACCCCTGGTTCTTTTGCCCAACTGAGGACGCCATCCGATGAGTTTGTTATTTAGATTTGATTAGACTCGGCAGAATTTCTTAAACACCTGCTTTTTCACTAACGAACTACACTCACGAGCTATTATTTTATGCATGTTAATGTGTTAACTTCTCTCTTGGAGGTTGTATAAATATCCTTTTGAGATGGTGTTACGACCGGATGGGTTACAATATCATCTAAATATTCAATATCGCCGCTAATTTTCAGTGATATTCTAATCTAATCAATAATATACTCATCGTTTCATATGTATACACACATATTATTATAGGCCCACTTAGGTTGTGCGACAGCCGCTGTGGTTGACTTGAACCACACGAAACTCCCGGCATCGGAAGCTTATTACAATATGTATGGAATTGATGCCTTATGACCACATTTCGCGGTTATCTGCGGTGGAGATATAGTCCACGTATTATGGTTTTTCGAATTAGAGTGTTAGTTTTTCTGCTGAAATCGGCAGTTCACCCTCTCCCGCACGTCCGCAGATACGTAATTTCCACAAAAATCTCATAAATCTACTTGTGTGATACCAGAAACAGCATAAAATCTTGAACGTTAAGGTCTGGTTTCAATATAAACTCCTAATAGAAACAAATCACGATAGATACCCAATAGAAACAAATTATCAGCGATAATCAATATAAATAAATCATGATAGATACCTAATAAAAACAAATTATCATATATATAGAATAGAAACAAATCACGATAGATACCTAATAGAAACAAATTATCAGAGGTAGCGAATAGAAATAAATCATGATAGACACTTAATAGAAACAAATTATCATATATATAGAATAGAAACAAATCACGATAGATACCTAATAGAAACAAATTATCAGAGGTAGCGAATAGAAATAAATCATGATAGATACTTAATAGAAACAAATTATCATATATATAGAATAGAAACAAATCACGATAGATACCTAATAGAAACAAATTATCATACATACCCAATAGAAACAAATCATCATATTTATTTGATTAATCCTATACTTAAAGAAAAAGTCTACATATGTCCCGGAATATCCGAGATGCTTTCTAACGATTAAAAAATAAATTCGGGCAAAATCTTGTAGTTATTAAAAGGTAGCAGCCAAAAAATATATGGGAATTAATTGAGTATGATATTGACAGTTCTTAGAAGTCGAAGTAGGATACCGATAAAAAAGACAGAATGGATTGGGGTAGCCATAGCTCAATTTGCATAGAGCGCAGGTCCCGGATAGACCATGAGGTCCCGAATAGACCACGATGTCCTGGGTTCGAATCCCAGCTGCTATCCTTATCTTTTCTTTTCTGTGTTTTCTTTTTGGTTTCGTGTTTTAATTTGGGAGTTGATAATATTATTTTCAATGAATAAAAAAAGAAAATTCTTTGTTATTTGTTATAGGAATTTAAATGTTTTTGGTAACACTTTGAATTAAAAAAAAAATAGTATAAGTAAGTTGTCTCAATGTGCCCTAACCAGAGTTTGAAAATAGTTTTGAATGCCTAAACAACTGTAACAATAATTAAAAAAAAATGAATATATATATATTTCAATTTACTGAAATTTTGTTTAAAAAAATTAAATAGAGTTTTGCCAATTAAACACAGTAACAACTAAGGAATAATTAGTAAATTCGTAGATTGTTCAAACTCGAGTGAAACCGGGTAGTAAATCTTATGTAAACGGAGACAAAGCACTGCGTGAGTATGAAACCAGTGAAAGCATGCTGGAGCTATAATATTTATCTTGTCATTACGCTTGTCTCTCCCAAAAGCAGAAGACGAAAAATTGCTAACATTGTTTTAAAAAAAAACAGCAAATCGTTTTACGTAAAATAACGTGAAATTGCGCCCGAATAGGCCCCCGGAGGCAAGGGTAAAGGGGCCTGGCGATTTTTCATTACGCCTCCGGAGTCCGGATGGACACTCATCGACAATGAGGGAATACTCGAATCAATTCTGGCCAAACCTCTGACTTCGCGGAATTTTGATGGCTCCTCGGTCTTCCCTCTCATGTCTGTTTTAATCGTTTTACTGTTGGGCAAAGATGATGTTTCGAAACACATTTATTACCCTCTCACACACATTTTTCTAATGTTTGTTTTTTATTAAGCTAATTATGTACTAAGTTTATAGCACAAATAAAATATTTATATGGCCTAACTGTTCCAGATCTACTGAAAGTAGGTAGATACTCTCAGTATTGCCCTGGTGAACGACCACTATTCAGAATTAAAACGTTGCTTGAAATGGTTTTAACAATGTTTGGTCACCCTGCTACCCCCATTGATACACCCATTTATTTCCATATATTTTAATTATATAGATTGATAGGTATTGTAAATTATTAATACATAATAGTTTTTCGCGAACGCCTGACTGAGAGAACCTCCACTGAGGTGTTCACGTATTTATGGTATGTTGTAATATTGTGAAATGATTACACAATTATGTTACGGAATAATAAAATAAAATATTATAAAAAATACCAAACATGGAATTAATAATTATATTTAATGAAACTGTTGTTACATTATATTTGATTTTGTGTAGTTAAGTTATGAAAAATGTCCGTTCCTTTTGTTTTTATCGAGATCGAGATATTAAGTTTTATTAAATGCGTTGGTGTTGTTTTAAAGGTGTAGGCATATGATTGTATATTTTAATTGCATCGTATTTAAAATGTCTTTGTCCGTGCGTGGTAAATTTTAATGGAATATTAAGGGTGTAGTTTGTCGAAGATCTTGGTTTAGGAATTGATCGGGGCTGTAGAGGAATATAAAGATTGACGTACATGACGCCTTACGGCACTATTCCTCACGCATAGTTACAAAACGAATGCAGCTGCAAATTTGCCAGTTAACTGTGCTCTTTTTTCATTCAATAACATTAACCTGAGCATATCAAATATTGATATTTTTAGGATTCACTGGCCAGATTTAAAAGGAGCATCTTGGCAATAATATAAACTACATCATACGGCGCACACATCACTTCTATAATATGTACGAGTATATCATCACTTCTCACACCTACAAACACATTCATACATACACACACACTTTTACACTACACATAGTACACTTGTCACCCGGTAAGGACAAGTATAAATCAGAAATTAAAAGGAAACATATTATAGGTACCTAATTTGCTAATTTAATTTCTGGAAATTGTCTTTCATTGTAACAAATATACCGTTTTGTTTGTATAATTAAATAAAATTTAGATTTGAAGAAACGAAGGATTGCACATTTAGCGTAAAGTTGTCTAATTGTCATAACGTCTAAACGCTTGAAAATATCATCAGATTCTCTAATGTATATTCTATATTGCAGGTAAAATTTCATAAATATGTGATGCAGGTTCTCACTAAACGGGTAAATATTTTAAAAAGGCGTATGAACTAAGAACCTAACTAACCATCGTTATATTATGTGGGTATATATTTCTCAGAACAATGTGTAGATAGATTATCAGACTACTCTTGTCTACACCATCTTGGCAAAAACTTCTTGCTTCCGTTATTCCGATTGCTAATATAACAATCTAAGTATTTGACTCACTTGATTGTGTCTTTCTGGGGCGTCTCCGACTTCTTCTTCCTTACGCTCAACAAGCTGAAATCATATAAACGGCATCCGATCAACATGATGACCTCCATGGTCGAGGGGTAAAGCTCTCGATTACGAATCCGGAGATCGCCGGCTCAAATTCCGGCGTGAACTACTAAATTTAATAAAAAATTGTGTTTTTTCACATTTAATTCGTTAAAAATACTATATAGTCGAAGATATTTTCAGTATCGACCTGGTGAAAAATCGCAATTCAGAATTAAAACGTTACTTGAAATGGTTTCATCAGTGTTTGGTGATCAGATCTAAATAGCCAGATACTTTTCCACCCTTTTCTACCCTTTCCCTACCTTACAACATATCCCAATTGGGGATGCCATAGTTTCACTGGCTCCACACGGTTGGGAGCAGTTTGGACTAAAACAAAATTAAAATATATTAAGAGGAATGGCTGCTCTGCCTGTTTCGTAAATAACTTAATTTTGGATTTGAGGCCAAAATATCCATCTAAACTGAATGACATATATTTTTTAATTAAAGGCTTAGTAAATATCTACTACGTATGAGAAGTATTTTATTTATTTTTGTTTTAAATTATGAAGTTATAGGCCATGGAAAAAGAAAAATCATAATTTTAGAGGCAACTAAGAAAATTATTTGCGGGTTTATTGATTAAAAAAAATCATATTTGCCATGTTAATACGATTACTTAAATAAAAACATTTATCGGGTCGATATTTTAAATTATGTACAGCAAATTTGTGTTCCAGCGTAAATTGGTCGTTTTTAATTTAATTTAAAGTCCACCATAATGCATATTTTAATATTTTAAAAAATATATTATTTTATATTTAATTATATTTTAAAAGCAGACCAGGTAAAAAAAAAATATTTACTTTACCGTTAGCTCCCAAATAATTGTTAAAAGTGCCTCTAAAATCGCGAAATATCAATTTCTTTAATGGCCTATATTTCATAATGTAAAACAAAAATAAATAAATTACTTCTCATGCGTACTAGATATTTACTAAACCTTTAATTAAAAAAATATATCATTGAATTTGGACGGGTATTTTGGCCTCCCAAAATTAAGTTTTGTATGAAACAGGCCGCGCAGCCGTTTCTCTTAAGTTCTTATTAAAAAAAAGATTTATTATGTCTACCTTCTGGATCTCCTCAGTACGGAAGTACAACGGCAACGAAAATGGCTTGGAATCAGAACGTTGGTGACAGCTAGCATCTAATCCTTTGACAACTTTTTGATAGCGACTACTGCAATTAGTTGTGCAGAAATTTAATTTCCTGCACTCATCCTTGAAGCATTGTCTTTAACAGCCTTCCCGTCTCTCGCAAATACAATTCACAAGAAAACGGACTCACCCACTTGCTCAAAGCTTTCACTGTTCACAAACATATTTTAAATCTATGCTATTTTTTTATTATTTATTAACTAGCTGATGTGTACCCGGCCTTGCTCGGGATTTTCCACTTGTAATTAGGGTGCCATAATTGATTTGACAGCGAAAGTAACTGTCTCCAAATAAAGAAACATTCATTTGAATATTTTATTTTCTAAATCATAAAGTTAAGTGGGTACCTACTCGTGTTTTCCATTATGAAAATATTCTACCCAAAAAATCCTTCTACGTAATCTGTGGCTAACCAGAGTATTATATCTATGGTCTAACCTAAATAAAACATGGCGGGTTCAATGTTTTTCATACTAATTTTAAAACGTTATACCAACAGTTTTACATTTTTTATTTCATTCAAACTACGTTTTAAACCTTCCGGGCACTAATAAGAATAAACTGTGCTATTTTCAGCGAATCCGGTCCAGTAATTTTCTAGAAAATCGAGGACAAACAAACAAACAAACTTACATTGATTTTTATTCTTTTTTTGAGATAGTTACTTTCGCTGTCAAATAAATTATTGTACTCGAGCAAGACCGGGTACACATCAGCTATATTAAAGATATATTAAATATATCTATAGCAGAGTTAAATCTGTTTCCAAGTGTATTTGGTAGTTAGTACCAGAATTATTGTTGCAGAATAATATATTTTGCGGAGTTTGTCGATGAGGTACTTTGAATTGCTTGCTATGAAATTTTGTGTATATACTGTGTACACGAAATAGCAATGGATTATTTAAATCTGATGAAGGATAAACAATTACATTAGTACGCATTGTATTGTCTCCACGGACGATACCTTTGTCTGGACGATATGATATACGTTAGAGACAAATCCAATTTGCGGAATCTATAATCTGATTTGTCGAGGCATCTTATTTCTTTCCTTAAATCCCCCAGATTTGCCTGAGAAAGAATGTACCCAGCTTTCTTGTCAATTCAATATGGGAGTTGGGTAGACTCACTGAATAAATAGACGTGCCATAATAGCCAAATTTTCCAACCTTTTCGACGGATGGAGGAAATTACGTGGCAACCTTAATTTGGCACAAGACATCATCATTCGTGTATTGACTGGCGGCGAGCGATCATTCGAAGATTCTACGGAATAAAATAAAAATTATGGTTTTATGCACATTCAAACGTTGTAAAAATGGAAGTGGTAAAGAGAATAATCAAAACTATTGCATTACATTCCACAAATAAGCGTTTCTTTTAGTGTATTTTACTTATTCATTTATTAATTGATCGGCGAAATCGCTGCCATGTTTCTTTCAGGTGATTTTGACTGCGACAAGAAAAAACATTTGTAAAAATGGTCAAACTAAATACTCCGACAAAATGTTTGGTTTTTGTATACAAGCTGAACCGTTTTATTACTTACTGTTTTACTTATTGGCGGTTTGAGTTAGTTTGGAATAGTTATATCTATGAAAACAGGGAGATTTTCCATAAATTTCGAACAACTATAGAAAGGAAGAGTTGATCATTAGCAGATTTGTTTTTCGAAGAGTAACTACTAATACTTTGCATTCCAATGTGAGTTGTCTGCAGACTGTCGGGATGCATTTATTCGCAAATCAAGCGATAGTGACCAGCCTAAGTTCACTTCTGCACCCTTTGGTTTCTCCCCCTTGCGTGTAAAGGCAACTCTAGTAATGACCTGCTCTGTGGGTAGACAGATCTAAGGCTGTAACTGATTTAGCATGTATGAAATTAGAAGTATATGTGATTTAAAAACTACCTTCCACTCCACTGGCGTGCAGTCCATAAAGGCTGAAAAGCTGTTCCTACTCTAAGAAAAACGAACCATAAAATAATATACCATAAATATAATTATATATATAACTAACTAATGAACCCGTGTTATCAATGATTTGGAGTATTGAGATTGTCACTTGTTACCCTACCCTCTTAATTTCATCAAGATTTGCCAAAATACTGTTTTAAGGAGTTATAAAGGAGGAAAAGGAATTTTTTTTAAATCTCATATAGATAGTGATTTTTCTCTTGTTTGGAAAGTCAAATGTGCAAAATTTCATTAAGCTCGGAATAGAACTTTTGATTTGTATACAAAACAAACAAACGCCGCCCACCTAGGACATCCTTGTTTATATAATAGAAGGAGACAGGTAAGGAACTTGTATGCTCACTTATTCAATTGACTTGTGGTCAATCAGCAAAAGAGCATAATATAGTGGCCATTTTCTAATATTCAGTGCAAATTTCTTACCCGAACATAAAAAACCACATTCCGCTTACATATTCAGGTCATAGAGCACTGCACGACACTGCACTAGCCATAAATCAGCTTCTAAAAATTTCTTCGTTTTTATGTGATTACTGTACAAGAGTTCCAACTATTCCCAACTATCCGGAGGTAGAGGAGCTATGGCATCCCCATTTGGGATCCCCAGTTGGAAGGCGATGGAGGAGAGGAAGGTTTGGAAGTAACTGGTTATTCAGACCCTCTTACCAAGCACGGCTATAGTCATTTCAAGCAAGGTTTTGATTCCGAAGTGTGGTATTTCACCATGGAACGTGCTGCATTATCTAATTATTTTTTTAATGAATACCGCACAAGAGTCCCAACTGCTCCCAACCGTCTGGAGCCAGTGAGACTATGGCATCCCCAATTGGGGAATATTGTGAGGCTGGAGGTATAAGGGAGGGGAAGGAGAAGAGGAAGAGGAAGGTGGGGAAATACCCGGCTATTCAGATCTGGTCACCAAACTCGGTTAAAAGATATTTCAAGCAAAGTTTCAAATTCTGAATGGTGGTCTTTCACTAGGGCGATACTGAGAGTATCTTCCACTCTGGAATTCACCTAATTGCCAACATCTTTGTATTTTATGCATTTCAACTTATTTTTAATGTTCACACTAAAGTGCAAAACTTTTAATGTATATTATATCACCATATTAACAACTGTTTTAATAAATTAATATCTACCTGCTTCGACAACAAACGTTGCTTCATCAGGATACAATTTATACTGAAAAAGATTATGACATGTAAGCATGGACAAATTATAAGCATCCAAAGAAATAACAATAAGCGATGGGAAAAGGTAAATAAATTGATATTAATATTATATAAAATAAACAAAATAAATAAAAGCGCACTTAAGATGTCTCAATAATAATAGGTTCTCGGAATTTGCCAACCACCTCTTAGAAACAGACCACACATTCAATAAAAATACAGGCACTAGCTTACTGCATAAAAATGGAATAGGCATTAGACTAGATAACTTAGAAGCATTAGAAATAAGGATAACCAAAAACACTAATAGGAGACACATTAATACTCAAATAAATTTAAATAAAAGTCCAATCCTTAAAATATTCCCAATAAACAAAGTACACGCCCTTACCGGTCCGGTACCTGCTCCCCTGCCACACTTGGCCCCTCACTCGCCCGTTTTTATCCATCTATAACACATGTGTATCTTAGTTCATAGTTTAGTAATACGAGTATACTGCCCTGAAGAAGCTACGGTAGTGGAAAAACCCAGTCGGCAAAAGTCTATAAAAAATAAAAGTGATTTATTTTTTAAATTATAATATTTGAGTTAGAAATTAAAATTTCCAAGAAAATTAAGAAACAATCAGGGTACCAAAATATTTATGCTAATACGTTAGTATTTTTTAGTGTAAAGTGTATCCCGATGAATGAACCATTGGTTCCGAAACAAATAGATATTTATTTATTATAATAGTTGTTTATCGAAAATATTTTTATAATAATTTATATTAAATGATCCCAGAAATTGAATTTGGGTTTATTGAAGCAGCGAAAAAATAGCGGTCAATAAATAAATTTTTAATTACCTGATGTGTACCCGACCTTTGCTCAGGATTTTTTTTCGGAATAAAGTTATGAAGTTGTGCATTCTTGCTTGTCATTTGGGTGCCGTAATTGATTTGACAGCAAAAGTAATGCCTTATGACGACTATAATGACTCCAAACATTTAATTTTGCAAAATATATCTAAATAATAAAGTTCTTAAGTAGGTTCCTACTTGTGTTTTCTATTTTGAAAATATTCTACCCAAACAAACCTTCTTCTTTTGAAGATGTAATCTGTGGCTAACCAGAGTGGTATATCTATGGAATAACCTCAATACAACTTGGCGGGTTCAATGTTTTTCATACTAATATTAAAACGCTATGGCAACAGTTGAAAACTAAACCTTCCCCGCACTAATAAGAATAAACTGCGCTACTTTCAGCGATCCAGTAATTTTAAGAAAATCGAGGACAGACAGATAAATATTCATTTTTGTATATATAGAAGAAATTTGCTTATTTTCAGATCACGGCCGATCTGAAGGTTGTCGCGATAGCCCAGTGGATTGGGCGTAACTGTCTTCCCGTTATCACATTGGCAAAAAAAAAATTTTTAGTATTTTAATCATTGAAGAAGATAATATTAACACATCCCAAATGAACCACGAAACCGAAAAAACAACAGAAATTAAAAAGATTTCAGTCGCATCTGGGACTCAGTCAATAGATGTCTCATATAAATAAAAATCGGGTAGGTATATCCGAGACTCTGTTCCGATTGCAATTGAGTTCTGGATGAAACTTTGCAATCATCATAAGGACAGCAGCCAATAATATGGGATTTATAAAAACGGAGGATAATATTAATAAATCTTGAACATGAAGTATGATATCGGTGTAAATGGCCTAAATGTACTGGTCTCACTAGCTAAGTTGGTTAAGCGGTTACCCCGGATAGGTAGAGGTCCTGGGTTCGAGTCCCAGATGCGACTGAAATCTTTTTAATTTCTGTTGTTTTTCGGTTTCGTGGTTCATTTGAGATGTGTTAATATTATCTTCTTCAATGATTAAAATATTACAATGAGGTTTACAAACTTCAATAAGTTATAAAAAATAAATTGAATATATTTTAGGTTTAAATAGATTATTATGTACATCCAAATAAATGTCTGAACTAATCCAGAATTATTTATTTCTTAGCGTAAGTAGCGACCTTGTCCATGAGACCGTAAACTTAAATATCATTCCAGTCAAAATTCTCAGAGATGGGTTTCCTCAACATCCGCTTAAAGAGTATTTAAGAGTGCTAGCTTCCGGTTTTTAAAAAATGAGAGATTACTTTGGGAGGCACTTTAAATACAATGTAAGATCAAGTTGTTGTTTTGAGTGTTCTATAAAAAAATGTGACATTATCAATGATTCAAAACCGGATTCATAATTTGAGGCTTTTCGGTTCAATTCTTTGTTTTAAACTTTCAGAAATAAGTCAAGGAAATAATAAAACTCGATTAAGACATCTTTTAGGGATGTTCTCAAGTAGCAAATAAATTAGAATTCTGCTCATGCAAAATTTTGGCACAAAATAAGCACGTAGGTCATCGTAATACCCAAAACTTTATTCCGAAAATATTGTTTGACGTCTGACAAGTTAATTATAAACACACAATCTGATTTTTACTAAAAACTCTTGAAAATATGCGATGTGCATTGTTTGGTAAGGGGTATATCCTATGAACCAA
Source organism: Halesus radiatus (assembly GCA_022606495.2). Classification (NCBI taxonomy): domain Eukaryota; kingdom Metazoa; phylum Arthropoda; class Insecta; order Trichoptera; family Limnephilidae; genus Halesus; species Halesus radiatus. Next base: position 103,309 of record JAHDVE020000693.1, read on the forward strand.
TTCATGATGCGAACTTTCAGCCGCATTGAAGTGCTTGTGTAGTTATTTCCTACACGATTGGTTACTTTGGAGAAATTCTCCATTAAATATTTCTTGTTTGGTAATGATTACTTTTGACCTAATTTTGAAGTTCTTGGGTCTGGCCCAAGGATCGCGGGTTGAATACATAACAAAAAAAGAAGAAAAAAAATAGTAAATGAAATTTAATTATTTAATTATTAAGTTCGGCATGTATTTTTGTTATTAATTAATGTTACAGCTGTTTCGGTGATTAAAGTAATTTTTAAACTGTTGTTATGACAGATTGCGACGACTTGCTTATGTGATTTCATTTACTCAAAACCAAATTTAATTTGAATGTTGATTAAAATAATTTATTACCGGTAAAACCTTTTTTTACTTTGAAAATAATTGTGATACTTAAAAATTCTCTCTTCTGTTATGTACTTATAGTTGAAAGCTGTTTTCCCCCCAAAAAGAGTTTTATTAATTGTTTTATAATGACGTGAATGCTATTTAAGTCAAAGAATTTAATGTGTTTGGTATTTTAAGGAATTATATTGTTTAGGTTTCGTGAATATACTTATTGGGGAATAAATCATTTTCCTTACATGGCCTAACCATGATTCATTTAAAATTTTATTTAAAAAAATTAAATGAAGTTCTACCAATTAAACACAATAACGATGATTAAAAATACATATTTGATTTATTCACACGTAGCAGTTTCTTTAAATTTAAATGTGGCAGGTATATATGCATCACATTCTTGGAAGAAATTCTCAATATCGCTTAGTGATATGTTCAGTGACAAGATGTGAATAGTTGTAAACATAAAACTTTCTCTTTTTTTTTCTTCTTTAATTTGGCGTGCCATAACCCCACAGGCTCCGTATAGATAAAACTCTCGTCCAGCAACACCATGTTTAAACAAAAACATATTATTTCACACAGGATTTAAAAATAAAACAGGTAAAAGATAACGAGACTTCGATGACGCCGCATTACAAAAAATTTTTCTTGTCGATATTCATAATAACAACCTAGTCGTTAATATTTAATAATTCAAGAACATTTTTGTAAATTTGCTTACCTAATTACCTACAGTGTTTTTTTAGCGACCAGTGTTTTTACGGAAAATATTTTAACAAAGTTTTCAATGTAATAATAACATTTTTCTTTTGTTCAAAACTATGTAGGTACATTATTCAGACAAAATTGACTTAAACATAATACGCCCAAAGTCATTAAAACCGACTGTGTAGATAGATAATGTTTATAGTAGGAAAATATAGGAATAACATACTTAGTTTACATTGTAAATATTGAATTCATAATTATCGAGTGGGATTTTGTCTTCGAACCATCATTTAGGTTGAAATCAATTACCTATAGCTAGATAAATAGTTATGTAAAATAATTATGATTCCTGGAAGATGTCTTGAATAAATCAATTTTATAAATCCTCAAAATAATCAGAGACTTTAATTAAAATGTGTGATAACTAAGAAATATGTTATGGAATTACGCAGTTATAAGGGTAATCCAACTCTTACGGCCGTTCTTACCAACTTTTCGAACGATGAATCTGAGGCACCGATCAGCCAAGTGTTTTGTTGAGCATTCGCTCTGTTTGTCTGTTTCCAAGCATTTTTTATCGTAAATTGTCTATAGAGGTGCCCGTCCACTTTCGTAGATTATAAAATAGTGCTCGTCCACTTTCGTAGATGTACATTAAACATTTGACGTTTCTCTTTCGTGAAAAACAAGACAAAACATAGCTTAAAATATGCAGAATATGTACGGTTCTCTTCAGTTTTATTTCAAATGTACAAAATACATGTTTTGATATTCGAAAACGGAAATAAATCTTTCCCATTCAATATTTGATTCGCGATAAATAGATGACGCGAACGAATAATGACGTTTGACATTTCAGTGAAATTTGTTCACCACGTTGAAACTTTTTATTACTAGTCATCTGCTGAGGGGAACTTAATCGAAAAAAAATCGATATCCAAAATTGATTGTAAATATGATCGAGAATTTCATTTGGAAGAGTGTATTTGTGCATTTGAACAGTGCTGAGTAAAAAATTCGGCTCAACAGTTGCAGGGTTCGGCAGCTCGGTAGGGTTGGGAAGAATGGCCGTTAAAGAATAAATTACTTTGATCTTTGTACTTTGCAGAGATAAAATCATCAATTTTGATTTTAATAAAATTTACACACATACCAGGTTACATTGATTTTGATTTTTTGAGATTATTATTTGAAGATGCGTTATATTTAAAGAGATAATAACGACAGTTAAATTGGTTTTTCGATATCTCAAAAAATGAAGGCGTGATGAGCTTTCAGAGTGAACTTGGAAAAACGTGTACCCGTGACGTGAGTCATAATTCAGTATAATTAAAAAATTTCGAATGTCCGTAACGGATACTCCCGCGCCTATGGCCGCGTCAGTAATTTTATGAACAGTGACGTCACAAGCTCATCGGCCGACTGGTGAGTTTTTCAACATTTTGACGACTTATATCTTTGGTACTATTCGGTATTTTTGAAAAATTTTAAATTTCTATCCTCAGCATGCTCCAATTAATATGAAAAATTTGTAAAAATCGTCCATAGTGTGTTTTTGATTTTTTTATGATTTCAGGTAAGTTATTATTGTTAGTAATTTTTATCTAATTAAGAAGAACGGCTGCGCGTCCTGTTTCATGCAAAACTTCATTTTGTATTTGAGTCCAGAATACTCAACTAAACCTAACGATTTTTTTTCATCAAAAAGTATAGTAAATATCTAGTACGGATTAGAAGTAATTTATTTATTTTTGTTTTACATTATGAAATATCTTCAGCCTCACAACCGCACCCTAATTGGGGATGCTATTGTTAAACTGGCCTGAGACGGTTGGGAACAGTTGGGATTCTTGGTCGGTTGATCCACAAAAAAAGTATATCTGCATATATATATATAAATATAAACACTTTTTGGAACCAGTGGGACTGTGGCATCCCCGATTTGTGGTTTGCTGCGAGGCTGAAGTAAGTGGAGAGAGATGAGAGATGGGGAAGAAGAAGGTGAAAATTATCATTTATCATATATTATACGACTATGTTTCTTAGTATATAAGATACATAATTAACTCGCACATAAAAACACAGAATTAAATATGACAAGCAATCCATTAGCTACGAGGGGGCAAATTATATAATTGCCTTCCAGATTAAATTAAAAAAGAAAAAAGTCTATGCATATTTAAAAATAAGTTGTTCCATCTAAAACTAAATGAACAAAACAATTAAATTGGATTAAATTGTAATGTATTTATTTAGCTAATCATTTTAGTTAAGTGAAAATTTTTTTTTTTTCTGTAGTAAAACAAAAACAAAAATATAAAATAATGAATCATATGGAGATGCAAATGTAAACAAATCTAGTAAAATAATTAAATTAAATGCTTTTACCTGCTCAGAGGGCATCGACCCGGTGCCAACAGGATTTCCGCTCTGTCATTGAGGTCTTCACGAACACTTTTCAAAGAGGAACAGTGCTTACCTACATAAACTGCGTTTATGCATTATGCATGTAGGGCGATATATCGTCGTCAACGAGAAACTACTTCTCATGTCTTTGACTTTACGAAAATTAGTTAAATATTTGTAAAACCACACAAAATGTTATTTATGCTTCAAGGTCTAAGATTTTTATTTAAGAACATACGTTGTTTTGCATCTAAAACCAGAAAGAGTATTTTTTTTAATATTTTCATATGACGCGGTAACTTTGTGATGTGACATTATATGTTTTTAGTTCCTGCTGAACAATTAACATTTTTATATGGGGGCATTTTCCCGCTGACGAAGAAATCGTAAACCTATTAACATAATGAGGAAAACGGTATCTTGCCGTTATTTACGATCGCTACATATTTTACTTTAAAATCTTTTTATCAAGCAAAAACTGGATTTGTTCTGTCCGACCGTATTTGACATACGTGCCGCTTATTGTACAAATCCAATTGAAAACCGCAGGATGGGAAAACGGATTTCTGGAAACTTTGCGTGGAATCCCGCCGGAGATGAGGTAAACCCCTTTCAATACTGCCAACACTGTTGGCATCTCTTTCATCCGAAGTCAACTCGAGGTTTTATTGACCATAAAACAGGTATCCAGTCACGTAGGACATTACTTACAAAAATATCTACTATATAAATAAGAAAACTCACATCATCAGTTTACAGAGTTCGCCGGTTAAGAGAACACATCTTGCTCATAAAATTAAATATCACTCCATCAGAAAAGTCACTTCAGAGACGAAGTAAAATATCTCAGTGCATTGTTTGAAAGGTTAAGACACTTTTTTAATGTTTGGGATGGAGTCTACCTTTCGCTCGTGTCCCATGAGCGGTATGAGTACCGCTCTAAATAAAGTCAGTGCAGACAGTTCTAGTGATGTGATCGTTAAATTAGTGCAAAAAAAGTTACGTCTTAAGGATGTGAGCAGTGGAGAGAAAAGTGATGATTTTTTGCATGCACGCCATATTAGTACGGTCAGTTATAATAATTACATTATCTTACATTTTTTAAATAAGTTGGTTGCTTTTACGTATTATTATTTTAGAGATATAATTAGGTTGTTTCCCAATTTCATTTTATTTTGATGAAAACGTTTTATAATATTTAAACAGGAAAAATAGTTTTTCCATACATCAAAAAATTATGAAGTTTTCAGCGTTCAAAGCGATATTCGGTAAAACGAATACTCGTGGCGTTACGAACCACAAAGCAGTACTATTCACAACTCGAATGGCAGTGCCGCATACTGCCGCGCTATGGTATCTATGGTCGCGCCAATCACACGCTTATCGGCCGGCCGGCGATGTTATCAACATTTTAACGGTCTATATCGTCGGTACTATTTAACATTTTTTTAAAATTAAAAAAAGTTCTGTCCTCCGCATGCTCTAATGAATATGATGCATCACTAAACATTCAAATGAATGTTTGTCTGTCTGTCCTCAATTTTCTCGAAAATTACTTGACCTGTTTCGCTGAAAATAGAGAAAAAGACTAGTTTGAATGAAATTCAATATTTAAAACTGTTGCTATAACGTTTTAAAATTAGTTTGAAAAACATTGAACCCACCGTGTTGTATTGAGGTTAGCCCATAGATATACTAGTCTGGTTAGCCACAGATTTAATATTCAAAATAAGGTTTGTTTGGGTAGAATATTTCCAAAATTGAAAATACAAGTAATTACCCACTTAAGAACTTTATTATTTAGAAACATTTTAAAAAATAAATGTTTGGAATGAAATAAAATTTTCAAGCGATTGTTTCTTTGATGGCACCTAAACGACAAGCAAGAATCCACAACTTCGTTACTTTATTAAAAAAGAAAAAAAAATCCCCAGCAAGACCGGGTACACATTAGCTAGTTTGTATATAAAATGAAGTTTTGTTGTAGGAGATATTTACATTTACAACCTTATTTACATTAGTGACGATAATATGCTCGCAACATCACTAATACCGTGAGTAAAATACCTATATGTTTGTGATGTATGAAATAATTGATTGTTATTGAAGTAACGTAACTTGTGTCAGGGCCGATTTTATGACCATCCGCTCATAATGCGTGATACAATTTTTAACTAATATTTGGTCTACCGCCCGATTTCGCCGTTTTATAAACGTTCGTCAGATTATCGGTCGTTTGACGGCTGTCACTTGTTGCCCGACGATCGCTTATTTGAAACCGTGCACTATTTTAATTAAAAAGACAATATAAAATTTACATCTGTAAAATGAATTCCTTATCGATCAGTGAAAGTGATGACGAGCGAATGGAAATTATTCAAGATAAAAAAAACGGACGGATAACGGTCCGTTAACTAAACGGTTCGTTACGTTACAAAATTTTGGTATAAAACTGGCCCTTAATGAATCCATAATGTGAATATGATAGAGTTTTATTATTTCCAATTTTATAAATTGCGTAATCTCTGATTGTGCTCATTGTGACCTTTAACGTCATTTTTCATGACCCCCGTTTTACAGCCTATAAAGGTTGAATGGATGTGCACACTCGGAAAATGTTTTTTTTTTATTATTTCAACAAAATCAAATTTACAGGTCAAAACAAAAAAATAAATAAAACGTTAAAAATACGAATTATGATGATTTGCTTTGTTTCTTTAAAACAAACTGCCAAAAGCGAATATGTGAAAACATTTGAAAGTGAAGAACACACGGAGCTTGGTGATGACACAGTAATAACATTTTAAATTTCTAAATAATATTTATCCGTAATTAAATGCCAAGCTATATGCATAAATACACTCGGTTTTTATAAATTGAATGACAAAAATCATTCGTAATTGTTCAAAGTACCAACATAAAATGCACATCGATAATTGAGTGTCCACGAGTTCGTCATATTTGAGCACTTAACAAAATTATTCGCAAATTAATAAATGTTTTTACGGACCTAATGGTGATTCGAAGAGAACGAGGAATTAATTGAATAACGTTATTGTGAAAATGTTTGCAGTCATGAAATTGCAATTAGTAAAATCATTATATAAAACCACAAAACTGTATACATATTAAGTAGGTACTCGTCGTACTACAGAATTTACACAAAAGGTATTTATGATATTTGGATGAAAACACTGCAAAATAAAAAAATCTAAAATAACAACTGTTAAACTTTTTTTTAAGTGTGTAGGTTTGACGGCCTCCGTGGTTGAGGGGTAAGGCTCTCGATTACGAATCCGAAGTGCGCAAGTACATTTTTTATTAATTTGTCTTTTTTCACAATTAAAACATTTAAATAATATATAGTATATTTGTGCACGTTCCAGAGTGGAAGATACTCTCAGTATCGCCCTGTTGATAGACCACCATTCAGAATTAAAACGTTGCTTAAAATTACTTTTAGCCGGGCTTGGTGACCAGATCTGAATAGCCAGGTATTTACCCACCTTCCTCTCCCCCTTCTCCTACTCATCCCACTACCTTCAGCCTCACAACATTCCTCAATTGGGGATGCTATAGTCTGCCCGGCACCAGACGGTTGGGAGCAGTTTGGACTCTTATGCGGTATTCATATTAAAAAAAGGTACTAAGTGCTTTCATGCAAAGGTTTTCCAGAAATTCATTTATTGACAAAATTTCAGAAATCTGTATATAAGTTTTTATATTAATGAACTTGAGTTTTCTTAAAAATGCGATTATGAAAAATTTTACTAATATTTTTGTGAAAAGAGACAAAATTTTTTCAACTTGTGAAATTTACCGTTTTCGTTCATTTAAGACTTTTTTGGACACCATTATGTAACCATTTGAAGATTTTTAGTAGGCACCACCAATGTTTTCCACTCTAGAACTGAAATAAAACTTATGTTCTGATTATTCACTAAGTAAGAACAAATATTTTACGTCATTTTCGGTACACCTACACGCATTTTCATAACAAGTGATTCATTTTTGTCAATAAAGTAAATCCAATGCTGTAAAGTAAAATTAACAGTAATATCCGGTAATCTCAGAATAATTTAAAGCAAATAAGATAATCTGACAAGAGTGTTTTTTTTTTATGATGACATGATAAGGCTGTGCTAAACTTTTTTAATGTGAATATCTCTCAAGAGTCCCGATTACCCGGAGCCAGTGGGACTATGGGATGTTAAATTGGGATATGTTGTGAGGCTGAAGGTAGTGGGGAAGGAAATGAGATGGGGAGGAGGAAGGTGGGGAGGTACCTAGCTATTTAGATCTTTTCACCAAACACCGCTAAAGCAATTTCAAGCAACGTGTCGATCATGAATTATGGTAATTCATGATCGACACGTTGCTTGAAATTGCTTTAGTGGTGTTTGGTGAAAAGATCTAAATAGCTTTCACCGGGGCGATATTGCGATTATCTAGCACTGCCCGAGTATTGAGGAAGAAGAGGAATATGGCTTTAAGCCACGAACTAACGTGAGGGTTTATTTTCTTTCCAATATAATATAGGTACATATGCACATATTATTGTAAAAATCATAATCATATATTATTGTACTGGGTGGTCTGAACCGCTGTGAATGCAACTGTTAAGCGCGCAGACCACGAGGCACCACCACAGCCATCGGTGTTACCAATATAGAAATGTGAGGCAGATACTTTGTGGTCACCCTAATTTTCACTGTTGGAATAATATATCGGCTATAGTTCCACAGAAAATATTTATTTAGTGGTGATTCTATATTTGCCGATGAATTCTGTGATGGGATGACTAATTTGGGTAATTTAAGTAATTTCTATGTATAAAAGTTAATGTTTTTCTGTGCGTCCTAGATTTTCTCGAGAATTACTTATTACAGTTTTTTCTTATTAGGGTCGGGATGGTATAGAGAGTGGTTTGAATGAAATCCAATATGTAAAACTGTTGCTATAACCTTTTAAAATTAGTATGAAAAACATTGAACACGCCATGTTGTATTGAGGTTAGCCCATAGATATACCACTCTAGTTAGCCACAGATTACATATTGAAAAAAAAGGTTTGTTTGTATAGAATATTTTCAAAATGAACAACACAAATATGTACTGACGTAAGAAATTTATTATTTAGGTACATTTCGAGAAAATAAATGTGTAGATTGAAATGAAATTTTCAAATGAATGTTTCTTTGTTTAGAGATATTAATAGTTGTCACAAGGCATTACTTTCGATGTCAAATCAAATATGGCACCCAAACGACCAGCAAGACCACTCACGACTTCATAACTTTATTCCAAAAAATAAAAAAATAATCCCACGCGATGGGCCGGGTACATATCAGCTAGTAGTATGTAATTTTATTCACACCCCAAGGGATAGGCAGACTGGATAAACGCTACACAACTCTGTCTTGGCACACTTTTTGCTCCAATCGCATTCATTATTTCAATCCGAATGATTGTGTCACGTTTTCATTGGTTTTCCTCGACTTCCTCTTCCACAAGCTTTTTCAAAATATCCTATCAAATAATTATGTCTTTCAGTAGGTTTAGCACCATTTTTTCGTGATCAAACAATATGACAAAGTTTTTCAAAACTCCATAGCCCATGGTGGAAAGAACGTTGCAAGCTCGAAATAGTTGCATTGACATAGAAATTTCCGAAAAAAACCCGTAAATTTTGCAAAACATCACCGTTCGAGAGTGTTTGTTGATTCAGAATAAATAAACAACTGTTATGCACATATTACAAATAAGTTAGTTTTATTTGGTACAGTTAGCTCGGGTTGTGTCGAGAAATTTGAAGGATTCATCAGAATTTCAACGTTAATATTCAAATGCTTTGAACGTTCAATTCAAGTTCTGTTATTATTCAATTATTAGCCAGTTGTTTCACAGTGTTTAAATAATAACAGATCTTGAATAGTACCTATGAAATTTAGATAAATCCTTTAAATTCCCCGAAACAACCAGCCTTCAGAGTTTTAAAATTTGATATAGACATATTCCAAATTACAACAACGATTTTATTTTGACAAGTTAAAAAATTAAACGGTTTTATTGTGACATGTTTTAAAGTTTTATCGTTTCGATTTATCATGTTCAAATTTTTAATATTGACATGTTCGTCATTTTAATAACGATTTCGCTTCAACATGCTCGAAATTTAAATATCGTTATGAGTTTGACATGTTTGAAATTTAAATAACGTTTTGATTTTGACATACGCGAAAAGTAAAAATCCGATTTTATGGTGACATGTTCGACATTGAAATAACGATTTGATTTTGACATGCTTGAGATTTTAATACTAATTGCTAGGTTCACATTGCGCGTGAGGTGATTAGTGTTGCAACCGTTTTGCTACCGAAATAATAAATTCATTTTAAATTAATATATTATCCATGGCAGATCAGTTCTATTCAAACCGGAATATATTGCAGTTAATGAGTGCTATGAAAAATGAACTACTTAACAATGGAATATTTTGTAATGAAATCTGAATAAAAATATTATTCATCTCTATTTTGAACAATTAAACAAGTTTTTAAATTTTGTTAGCCATTTAAAATGAAAGCAAAATCTTATCAATTATTATATTTTTAAATTTGCTACTATTAATGGATTGAATTTAACAAAAAATAACAACAGTCACACATAAGAAACACCAGATCTCAGAGTCAAAAACACATACAACAAGGAACCACAAACACAACATTTTAACAAAAAAATTTTTTTGTTATATTACTAAACTCTGCTAGAAAATCCCACTATCCTCTAAAAACCACAATCATAATAAATAAAAAAAAAACAATAAAACACTGGATACGTTACATAGGGAGATCTGAAATAGAAAATACATTAACACCAAATACAGACTAACACCGAAACCACTTAACTGCACTTAAAACACCTCAACTCTGAATTGTTTTTATATTTTTTTCATCAAGCACATCAATTTAATATAATGTAATTTAATATTTTGTAAATGAAATCCTCAGCAATTATAAATAGCTAATAATGAAAATCAGTGCAAATAATTATTAAATGCATTATAAAATAATATCGCTCCGTTCGTACCTATACAGAAATAATTAGTACGATCGGAAATAATTGTTTTTTATAACAGCCATAATATTTTTAATGAACGCTTTAAATTTTATGAATTTTAGAACCAGGGACAAGTGTGATATTATGAGAAAACTATCCCACTTTGTTGAAGAACTCCATTTAAATTTAAAAAAATATTTATAACCTAGTTAAACTTTAAAACATTTTCAAAAACTCTTAGCGGTTAATAAGTTTGACAATGTCTTCGGAAGGCGAAATATGTGTCACGTATTGTAATAACTATATATAAGAAAAAGCGTATTAAAATAATTCATATGATGATATTGTCAAAGGGTAAATAGAGTTTTATAATTAAAGTTGTGGTGAGAGGCTAAATTCTTCCAACAATGCGTCTTAAGCGGATATGCCCGCTGGGATTGATTAGCCTCTATGATTTTGCTGTTGCTTTCTTCAAGTTTCGAGAAATTGACGCCTTTATCAAAGTGCGTAGAATTGTTCTCAATCATATATTAAACTCTCAACCCATAAATGTCTTCTGTTCTAAAGTTGTACCACAATGATATCATGATTAATGAAATTCAAAAAGCCCTAAAGAGTAAATCTATTACGTATTTACATGCATTTTTTCATACTTGTAATTATTCATTGTTTGATTGCGCCAGGAAGAAGTTCTGTGATCATGCCTCCATACAAAGGTAAAAGTTCACGTATATAATGTGGAAATCATAGGGGTATTAGCTTGCTAAGTTCAGTTGGAATGTATGGTAAGATATTCATTGAAAGTGTACGAATGGAAACAAAGGATAAAATATGGGATGTGCACGTTGCTTTCATAGCACACAAGTGGTATGGGGTACACGTATCAGATCCTCGGTCAGCCCAAGTTTGTAAGGCGTGGACTGCAATGGATGGATTGAGTTCGGTCGAGAATATCTTGACGGGATGGGTTATTGTTACTTGTTAGATTAGACACACTATTTAATTAACACTGATATTATATTTGTGATGAATAATACAATTGCTCGGTAAATATTTTCATTTGGGACTCAATAGAAAAAACTCATATTTAAAAAAAAAAGAAAAACGCTTTTATATTCATAAAAATAAATTTATAATATTTGAATATGTTTAATGCACTTAACTTTTTACTTAATTTATAAAAATGTGAAAATATTGAAGGATAATTGACACCATCTTTAATGTTGTTAGTATGATGTGACCTTTGTCGTTAGTGCCAACTGCATAAAATGGATATTTAAAAAAATAGGTATGTAGGAAAAAACACAAACTAAGAACCTATTCTGAAAAGAGAAGGTTCTTTGTTTGGGCTAATTAAGAAAGAAAAAACGCAAAATAATAACCCATTTAGTGTATTTAATATTTACAGTTGGCACTATGTATAAAACTATTGTCTAAAGTATTTAAAAAAAATTGAACATGGCAGCATCAATGCTCCCACAATATTTACGCGTTTTTATTTAAATAACGTAAAAAATTAAGTGCATTGCGTTTAAAGATAAAGTGCAAGCAGTTTTATAACTATTTTGTGATATCGGTCAAAATATAGTTGCAAAATTGTCTGTAGGTGATTGAAGATGTCCAAAGTCAACGCGGCACCATTGAGCAGTTGAGTCACTCTGCTGTTTGGCGTGTTCTGGTAAACAGAAGTTCTCGCTTTCGGAGCATAAAATGGTGCATGTTTGATTAAAAATAATTCTGTCTCATAAAAACCACTCTATTTAGATAAGACTATTTCCCAATACGTGAAAACCCGAAACCAAAATGTCATTTGATAACGAAGCCTTGCGGCGGCAAGCACTGATTTGTGACATTTTATTACTGATTGATATGTCGATACAATGGTAAAGACGAAACTATTGTTTAATTTTTTAACAACTTCAAGGAAGTGTATGTAGGTAGATGAGTAAGAAAAAATGTCTTTGACCGATAACACCCACACTTTTCAATATCAATTATAATGTCACAAATAACTCAAATGTTTTACTTTTACAGTTTTAATTTATTATATTTTCTTTTAGTTTTGTTAATTATTGGAATATAAATATAAAGATTTAATATTGTATTAATGAGATTGAAAAATTGAAGATCCAAAAGGTATTCACGACTGATAGCACAATGAATAAGGTAAAGAAATGAAGGTTGGTGAATGAGAGTCGGGATAATAATTATTTATATGACACTAAATGGCCGGAATAAAGAGTTTGGTAAAACAGGGAACGATAAAACTAAACATTTTACTTAGAGTAAATTACGTATGAGAAAAAATAGGTTCCAGAATAGAGGCTAGTTCGAATATATATACATAAAAATGCATGTTTGTCTGTCTATCTGTCCTTAATTTTCTCGAAAATTATAAAACGGATTTCGCTGAAAATAGCACGGGTTGTTCTAATCAATGATGGAAAAGTTTAAAAAGTTGTTTGAATGAAATTCAATATATAAAACTGTTGTTACAACGTTGTAAAATTGTAAGAAAAGCAACGGACCCGCCATGCTGTATTGAGGTTAGCCCATAGATATACCACTCTGGTTAGCCACAGATTACATATTCAAAATACGAAGGTGTGTTTGGGTAGAATATTTTCAAATGGAAAACACAAGTAGGTACCTACTTAAGAATTCTACTATTTAGACATACTTAAAAAAAATTTGGAATGAAATAAAATTTTCTAATGAATGTTTCTTCGTTTCTTTGTTTCGAGATAGTAGTAGTCATCACAAGGCTTTCGCTGTCAAAACAATTATGACACCAAATGACTAGCGAGAATTCACAACTTCATAACTTTATTAAAAAAATCCCGACCTTGCACGGGTACACAGCTAGTATATTATAAAATCGATATTAAGTATTTATTTTATCGACATACCGCCAGTAATACGTATACCATTGAATGAGTGCAAGGAGGTTGTATATATTTTCACCTTGGTTGAGTACCTATTTGATTTCATTGAATTTAAAACAATGGCGTACTTGGTACTATTTGGATACAGCCGAATCAAAGGTATTCCTAGAATATTTTTTTATCTATTTCTAAAAGTATTTCGTCAAATTGATGTATAACGTTTATTACGACCTTTTCACATTCATAGCAAAAATTACAATGTGCATCACTAATAGGCGAACCTTCGCACAAATATTTACACAACACATTACTAAGCATTTGGAAACTCATGGTGAAAGCGATCATTTGTCTACGTTACCGGTGTTGTAGTCATTAGTATAAGGTTGTTAAACGAAGTGAAGCTTGCAGTCCTCGATTTTTTTATGCCAATCCTGATTCATTACAGTGAGGCATAATACTGATAGAGGACGGTGCCAAATTATAACGCGCTGCCCGGTGCAGGACTCCGAGTTACCCCATGCAAATTCATGACAATATTGCTTTTTAAGCCAAAATTTATAATACAATCTATCAACTGTTATTAATTATGGTTGATTATACTGCAAAATACATCTTAGGGTTATAAAATAATATTAAATATTAATACGTTAGGAGCAAAAATGTTGGCTTAGGTAACCGAGTGTGTGGCACCGCAAGGGGACAGTTAAGGTGTATGTGTTACAAAACCACAAATCACAGAATTACAAAGTGTAATAGAAAATATTTAATACTCAAACTGAAGTTGGGAACGCCTTGGAAGAATTCAACTATTTTAGTTGGGTCGTGTCAATAGTTGAAGTCACGGAAAAGTTAGTTCCATTCTCACTGACTACTCTTGCGGAGAAATGGTGATATTATTTGGTGATGAGATACAAAATGCCACTTTGATAGCTATTATTTTATTAGTAATGGTTTCGAACCACAGAATAAAGAAGACTACAAGAAAGGCGTTGTGGACGTGTTTCGTGTTTCGTCTGACTATTCTGATCTTAAATTTCAAATACATAAATTCGTTTCATCATCATTATGAGGTTTCCATTTCGATCAAATGGAACAGCGACATACGATGTCAGGAAGTGAAAGAGAGATAGGGAGACAGAGCGCGTGCTTAACAGTGTATTTTCATTGGCTTTCTCGAGGCTCGAACCAAAATGTACTAAGTCAGTGGGTTTCTTTTAAAATAACTTGGAAAGCACTTCTATCTTTTAACTATTTATTGATTTGAATAGATATTCCACAAAACATTTTAAGCCATCACAACTCATTACCTTAACAAAAATGAAAATATATGTGATGGAAGTAGAAGATTTAAAAATATTGTCAGGTTATTCAAATTTTTAATTAATTCAATTCAATTCTTTATTCCTTTTAAAAATTTTACAAAATTTACATTTTCAGGCATTTTTAAAGATTTGTTAGATAAGACAGTATGTACAACATCCAAAATAATTACTTTTAAAAAATAATAAAAATTAAAAGAAAGAAGGTAGACATACATAATCTCAGTAAATTGCATATAATACATACTGGAATTATACAAGTAGTAACAAAGCTTTATGTTTAAACGCAGCTTCATTGATGTTAAATATGTCGATATCCGAAGTGATTCTATTTAACAGTAAGATTGCCCTCCCCATCGACATGACCATTGGCAAGTTGGTCCTGCAGGCCAGGAGATAAAACAGTCTATGCTGTCGGTGACGGAGATAACCATCGGGAACATAGAAATTAATGCTCTCCATGATAGTCGAGTTTTCGAACCATCCGCGAATCAGACTGAAGAAAATAAGTTATACGTAACCCGGGAATGTTTGTCTTCCTTTAACAGAATATATATAAATACATTTTTTGCTAATATAAATTAATTTATATTTCACGTGAAAAGTTTTCGATCGTATCTGAGGTCATAATAAATAACCTGTCAACAAAACTTTGGAATGAAATACCACTGTTTGTTCGAAAGGGTCGATATCGCTGCAGTGCTTCAAGAAGTTCTGTAGCGAATGGTTGATGACTGCACAGTCAGCCGCAGATCATAATTGATAAATTATAAAATGGATACTCGTATTCGCGATTTTGTTAAAAAATGTTTTTAATTTTAAAATTTATAATAAATATTAATTATTAATTTAATTTTTCAGGCACTGCTGAAAACCAGCTGCACTTCGGGCTCCGGAAATTATAGCTGAGCCGTGACCCTTTTTTCAATTACTAAAACTAAATTAAACGTTAAAATGAAATATGTAAAATAACAACTAGTCGACAAAAAAAACGTCTTTATTGTTACGTCCTCGCCCGTTTCCGATACGCACCATGAATTACCGCACACCGTGTATTACCCACAACCAACCGCTGGCTGGCGAAATCGGCAATAATGAATCCTCACCTAAGTTTATGACTTGATTATGACATGCCGTAGTAATTAGTGTAAATAAATAAACAAAAAAAAATTATAAATATAACACCGCGAATTAGAGTCGTTTAGTTCAGCGCGAAAGGTCGGCCCAATTCGACCGTCTAAGTTAAATATTCAAGTTTCGGTTGAGCGTGTCTTAAGTCATGGACAATCCAGGGATGGTTTGTCCCTTCAGATCCCCTTCAGAGAAGTACGTGGATACTGTGATGAGGTCTGGAGCTCTTCCGAAGAATCCAAATAAGATCCGCCTGAAAAATGTGGACTCAATGGTGTTTGACGTGGATGGGCTCAATTCCAAACATTTGATTACGGTTCGTAATTTTTTTTTCTTAATTTTAACACGGTTTCGGCACCGATATTATTAAGAAGCGTTACTGAGAAACAGTTTATAGTAAGCCTACCTATTTTTATTAGAGAAAAAGATCAATAAATTTAAACGATAAACGAATTTGAACATTCGAAAAGTCTTTGGATTTTTCTAAGTTTTACAGCGTATTACTTTTTATTATATTCGAGATTAGCTGATGTTTACCCGGCCTTGCTCGGGATTTATTAATTTAAAAAAAATAATAATTATGAAGTTGTGAATTCTTGCTTGTCGTTTGGGTGCCATAGTTGATTTGACAGTGAAAGTAATGCCTTGTGACGACTATTACTATCTCCAAACGAAGAAACATTCATTTGAAACTTTATTTCATTCCAAACATCTATTTTTTTCAAAATACATCTGATAATAAAGTTCTTAAGTAGGTACCTACTTATGTTTCCCACATTGAAAATATTCTACCCAAACAAACTTTCTTCTTTTGAATACATAATCTGCGGCTAACCAGGGTGGAATATCTATGGGCTAACCTCAATACAACATGTCGGGTTCAATGTTGTTCATACTAATTTGAAAACGTTTTAGCAACTGTTTTACATGTTAGATGTCATTGAAATTATTCTTTGAATCTTCCCGTCACTAATAAGAAAAAACAGTGCTATCTACCGGTCGAGTAATTTTTGAGAAAATCGAGGGCAGACAGACAGGCAGACAAACAGTATTTTTTATATATGTATAGATTAACTGTTTTTCAATTTTCTATTCTGAGGTCTAATAACAAGTTTGTAACATTCTGTATACAAGCAATGCTTCTGTGTGGGTTTTATCTTCTTATCAACATTATCTGCGATACCAATCACTAAAAATACAAAATTAATTCTTAGTGTTTTTGTTCACGTTCCTAGTCATAGATAAAAAAAGTGCGGTTAATATTTCAAGGTTGTTTTGTTTATGAATAATGTGAAAAATCGACAGGGAGTTGAGAAATATTAATGGATAATATAAAAAAAAAAAAAAAAATTGCAGAAAATAATTTTATTGAATGTATAAACTAACCGGTTTCAGTTCAGCCTAAACCTTCACCATGGTTTTAACCACAAAGTTTTTTTTTTCAAGAAACTTTTATAAAAGCAAAATATATTATAGCAGTCCCAGTCAGAGGTCGTACGTGCGTTATCGACAATCGTCCTGCGTAAAAATCTTCCTCTTCACGCGCCTTGCAAGAAAGTGAAAGACAGATTAGAAGACAATGACGCATGTACGATCTCTCTAGAGGACCAATATATTTCAAGTGGTGGGAGCGAAAACGTTTTATCATTTTTTTGTTTTGTTTTTTAAATCAATATAAATTTAGATTTTTATCAATTTCGCATTGTAATACTGTCTAAAATTGCGGTTGCAGTTTACTTCTTAAAAAGAGTAATAAGACAGGAATGCAAGGAGAATACATGATGCGAGTGAGGAAGACATGACACGATCAAGTTAATGTCAGAAGTCGGAATAACAGAAGAGAATGTATGAGACGATGTGTGAATACGAAGTGTATGCCAAGATCGAGTTGTTTGGCGGACGGTCCGTCCTCTCCGAAACGGGGTGATGGTTAGTTAATATTAAAAATAAATAGTACAGTAAGCAAAACAAATTAAATGACACTGCATGATACTCTGAGCACATCAAATGTAACATCAATAGAAAAAGAGCAACAAATAGCAACTGTAAAACTAACATCTCTATACTCAAATTTTCTAATAAAACTGTGTTCATATGTAGCGACCTGCCAGGTAAGTATGTTTTTCTGCATCTGTTTGTACATAATTAGTTAAGAAATATTTGTACAGCGTTTTTGGGGTGATTTTTCACAAAAACGGCGCTGTACAAATCATCCAATTATTATTATTATACTACACAAAAGTCCCAACTGCTCCCAACCGTCTAGAGTCACTGAGACTATGGCATTCCCAATTGGGGTATGTTAGGTATTTAGGAGGCGAAGAAGACGGGGGAGAGGAGAGTGAGGAAGTATCTGGCTCTTCAGATCTGATTACCAAATACGGCTAAAGCCATTTCAAGCAACGTTTCGATTCTGAATGGTGGTCTTCCACCGGGGCGATACTGACAGTATCTACCACTCTTGAATTCGAATTAAAAATGTTCATTATATTAAAAATTCACGGACATTCTTTTTATCCGAGTTAAAAGGCGAAATTTTATAATTTTATGCTTCTTCAGCGAGATAAAATACAACAAAAAATATTCAGAAGAGTTTCTCTTCTTTTCGCTGGGTTTATAAATTCTTTTGACATGCCAGTCACGTAATAAATAATATTTCGGTTCGCTTCTAAACTCGTAGCAAAGGAATAGTTGTACTTAACAAGGCCCGCCGCAGAAGGAAATGAGTATTGCCACGAGCAACGATTGTCCCTGTAATGCAGGGCTCGACAAACTTTTTTGTAAAGAGCTAGATCGATAAAAAAATTTAGCTCGGCGGGCCAGGAAGCACACTAGAGAACACCCAGGTTATTTTAGTTTATTAGGAAGAAAAAGGATTTCACATATGATAAAAATATTTATGCTGAGATAATATTTATTTTATGACGTTATTTATACACGCGTAATAAAGAAACAGTTAAAATTTGCGTATCATTGATCAATAAGAAACTCCAGTGAAAAATATTACGGCTTCATATAATATTTTCACATTGATCAGCAAACCTCAATTCAGAATTTACAATTTTTATTGAAATGTAAATATATAAAAAATCATCTCATCAAGACACCCTGTTATGTTGCTGCCATTAAATTCAGAACATCTGACACGGATCTTGGCCGCTAGTATTCTTGTTTTGGATTTGTATGTAAATTTTTATTTGTGTATTTTGTTTAATATTTTAAATATGTATTTATTTTTAGTTTTGGCGAAATTTAAACATAATTTGGTTTACTTTAAGCTCTATAATTAAAAAAAAAACCTCCTCATATTGATGATGGAAATAAGAATATTCGTGTCCAAACCAATTGTCAACACGGATAATGATGATAATGTTAATTTTAAATACTAATTTTATTCTTCGAGTTAAAGTTTCTAAAAATGTACATAATTTTATTATTTTTGTTTCATGGTTTAATATAAATTGAATATAACATTACATACGGTAAAGCTCATCGCAGTTTCGAAATTTGAAATTCCAACCTTTAAAACTGACTGGCCATAGATTTGAAGTGATTTGGCGGTCTTTGAAAAATTGGAATTTAAAAATTTTTTACTATAAAAATCTAACTTAAAAAAAAAAAACTGGTAATTAATTGTCATTATTATTAATTAAAAAAAACACTGTAGTTCCTTATTATTGAGTCATTTAAGGTAAAACAGAAACAGTAAAATTTACAGTATCATTGACCAATTACGGCATGTAGAAACAAAGGCGGAAATGTCGATTGTATTTTTTTTTGACAATAATTAAAAAAAAAGTTTTTTCAGTTAATGATTCATCAATACGTAAGAAAACTAGAATATTGTATAAGCAAACATGTTCAACATTAATATTTAAAACAATTGTTACTTTCAAATTACTCAGTTTCCTTAAAAAAAAGATATTCAAATAAAAATAGCCGTTATTTTCCTGCAAAAAAAGCGGCTGTTTCACAAAGAGTTGGACACCGCCTGTTTTTATGTAAATGACAATTTTGAAGATCTAGTGGTAAGCCGTTTTTTACAGAACATAATTTAAAAAAAAACTTTGATTTTTAGAGTGTGAAAATAACGCGGGCCTCATTAAAATAGACAGCGGGACGGATTTGGCCCGCGGGCCATAGTTTGACAAGCCCCGCTGTATTGCACGTGGCTGGTCATTCCTGCAAAGCCTCCTCAGAGCGGTCCCTTTGCATACAAACCGGCGCGGCGGTAGCTTAATAGCCTTCAATAAAGCATTTGAACCTAGTCCATTCTTCGCGACAATAGAGTTTAGCTTCTTCCCTGGCCGGACATGAAAGGATAGTTTCAAAAGGATTGCTCGGCAAATGTTTGGCGGAGGGATTTAAAGGATCGCCGTTTTATTCTCTATCGCCGAAACGTGCAGTCGGCAACGTAGGACGCTGCAAAACTGTAGATTCTATCAGTATAGTAGAAACCTATATTACCATCGTTCTTGACGTAAAACCTACGAGACTTGGTGGTAAATCACTCATTTTTCTCAAAACGAATCCGTATATTTTCATTTGAAAAGAATTGTATGAAACATACCAAATTCTATTGATGGGTTACTATAAAAATAATGTTACGAATAACTCCAAAGTTAGCAATTAGTGTGATAATTTATTCCATTAAAAATATTTTTGTCAAAGCCGAAATTAAAACCGAAAGAAAACGACAATAAAGTTTTTTCCCTGTCCTCTCGACGGTGTCTTTCTTTGAGGTAGGTTATTAAAGAGCTTAAAAAATGAATTAACATACTTTAAAATCACAAAAATTACATCGTTAAACTAACACAAAATTATAAATCTGTTTGGGCAATCTTTTACAATCGTACGGTAATCTTAATAGTCATTTTATTAAAAACAAACATTTTTATTTAACTTAATTACAATAAGTAACAGCTACTTCAGTTAGAGGAGCCACCAAATAGTGCATTATAAATTACTATTTCGCAAACATTTATACGCATAAAAACTGAAAGCATAAACCTATGACATAGTTAATAGATTCATAGTTGAACCTAAGAACCCGTGAAACAGATTGGATTATTTAAAAATAAAACAAATGATTATATTTACGACGTTATGTGGTTGACAGTACCTATCGGCAAACGTCACATCAAATAACTTTGAACATGTTTCTTGTGATTTTTACGTGAATATTATTTTTTGTGAAATCTCAATTTAAGTGCATTATTTTGTGTCTCCACCAAACTGAATTACTTGTTTCTTATTTTAATTAAGTTCAATAGATGTTTTAAAAAAAAAATGCGTATTAAGAATGCTATACGATTGTAAAACTTTATCATCTGTTTGTTTTTAATTAATAATTGTAAGGTACACATTTAACTGACATTAATGTTATGTACAAAAGAAAAAATCACTGGAATCTCCTTTTTTGTTATCTTATTATTCATTACATAGTATTAAATACCCGCAGACTTAGGTCAGAATACGATAAGTCTACACATTTGATTACACTAAACAATCTGAAATTCCACTACCTTGTAGACATCAAATAACATTAAAGGTTCACTGGTTTATTTCGTTTGAACAATAAATAATAATAATGGAAACAAAAAGGTTCGAATAATTTGTGCAATTAAGATGGTCGTATCAACTAAATAAGGTCACAAAACAAAAGTAAATTACATGTTCATTACAGAATTACAATAAAAAAAAATGCTTTTCGACAACAAGTTATTATTTGTTACGCCCCTTCTTAATCTATACGTAATTTAATCTTACAAGTAGAACATTACCTCACAAACTTCTTGCGTAGAGCAAAGCCTCGAGATTGGCATATTCTACGTAGACCGCGGAGGCGTAGAGGCCGTAGCGCTCCCCTAGGTCTTCCTGCGTAGCACGTGATCGTAGAGTTCAGCCTGTCGGTACGCGTCCGAATAGACCCTCTGCCGCACCGTGTTGGGGCCTGGGGGCAAAGCAGGATCCACCTGCATGATCATTCGGTCGTGGCGGTTCTGGAACAGCAGACCCCGGTCCTTGTCTGTGAAGGCCTGGAATAAAAATTAAGACTTATTATTTTAAGGGTAATGTTGCTAAGTAATTTATTATAACTAGGAGGTGGTAATAAATGCATTTCTAGATATTTCATACTTGCTCCATAAATGTGGAAAACTTACACTACGGTCCTGCTACTCAGAGCTCCGTTATAACCCTTTTTTCTGTAACATATATGTACCTGTGTACGTTGTTTATAAGAAAGAGGTTAAAACGATTCTTTCATACGCAGGTATTCATATAAATATCTTAAAATATTAATCATAATTGTTCTAGTTCAGCTTAGTTTCATAATTGGGTTAAAAGAAAATATTTAGTTTTGTATAAGTTTTCTGACGTTTTCTTTTGATAATATTTACTTACTGTCAGCGAGGATTAATTTTTTATGCTGAAAATGACCATTCTATGTCAACATGTAAAATATTTACCACCAGTTTTGCGTTTTGAACTAAATTAACAAAAAACATGTTTGTCTGCACCAGGAGTTTTCGATCTGTTCCAAGGTTGTAAATCTTGGACTTTATATGGATGGATTGAAAAAAATAGAAAAAAATGGCGTAGGTGGGTTATTGAACTCTATAGATAAAACACTTATTTGTTGACACTGAATATATTTCTTTATAAATAGATTAGGTGCTCTAACAAGGCTTCTAATTTCCTCATTTTTACAGTAAGTTAGCGACGAAAGTATTACTGATACTAGCGCAGACCCGTAAAAAATTACGGAAAAAATATTTTTTTAAATTGCCACGGACGAGAATCGAACCCCGACCAACTGCTTGGAAGGGAATTATACTGACCATTACACCACCAACTATTCTAAGAGTAGTGGCAAAATTTTATTTTTTGTACCTACTGAAAATAAAATGAAAATAAAGTAAAATGTTTTTTAATAATTGATTTTAATTTTAGAATCAGAATGTTACGCACATTTACGAAATTTCGTACTCTCATCATAGCTGAAATTATGTTGCTTAATAATTAAGTTAGAATTGTTTTTTAGACGTTATGCATATGGTTTAACATTTGAAACCATAGAAAGGTACCAAATTTACCTTGCATTTAAGGAGAATTTTTTGGTTAAGTCTGCTCGTAGTTAAAAACACTACAAGAGTGCAGTCACAAACCAAATTAAATGGAAATAATTAAAATAAAGAACAACACTTATAATCAAAATTAAAACCTTGCTATGAATAGCTAAACAATTATCCTATTGTAGAAACAATTCAAATATGAACCTGGGAGATAATAATATATTTGGACGATATTGGCATTTTATTTACGTTGTTTACGCGTAGTACCCACAGACCTTTCCATTCAACAAAAAAAGTAATGAAAGAAACTAAATTAGTACCGTAGTATCAGTCTGAAGGTGTCCGTGTCAGAATAAAAACTGGTATGGCCCCTAACAATCAAGACGAACAGAGGTAGAACGCTTTTCAATCATGTTTATTACAACACCTAAAACATTGGGTCTGGTATAAATTTTATGCGACGACGTCCCAACTCTGAACTCGATTCGGAGTTGGGACGTTGGTCGATTGTATAGGGACTATAAATCGGGCAACTACACTATCGGTCAACGTTCCAACCACGAACTCCAAACTAGTGATGCCATTTTAGCTAAAATCTATCGATCTACCGATATTCATAGAAAATCTACAGAAATTTATAATATTATTTGTATAATTAGTTTCTCATCAGGTAATCATAATGCTATAAATAAATAATAGGTATCTATGAAATAATAATTATCGGGAATCATCAAATCACCCATCATTGGCTTCTTGAACTTCAAAATAAAAAAAATATCTTGTGACATATTTTTGTCTATCAAAATATTAGAAAAATATCTCGAATTTCAATTTTATAGCCCTCTCCGCTTGTCAGCTCTTTATTTTACTTTTACGCACAGCCTGTGTCAGATTGCAGTGCAAAAAAATATCGCAACTAGCCCCGATTATGCATCGGATTACATGTATTTCGCCACTGTGCTGATTTTTCATAAAAACGGCGCTATAAAAATTATCCACCACATTATTATTTTTTCCATACTACGCATAAAGCATATATGTGCATTTATTTGGGGTTAGTTGCATATTTGAGTCTTTTTTCGTAAATATAAATACAGTTCAGTCATGTTTTATTTTTCACGCAGCACGTCCATCGAGATCGCCAGCCGAATTCACACTGAACCGCCAATGTGTAGAGACTGGTTCGTGCGAGTTCGCTAACTTGTTTGAAAGTTGGGTCAACCTAGTTCGCCACCGGAGAGATCTCGGTCAACTCGCCGAACGCGAGTCAACGTTGACCCAACGCACACGAACTACCCCTCTACACGATCGCCCAAACGTTCGGAGTTCGAACAAATTCAGCAATAAGATCGTTTAAGTACGATTCCAAATAATTAACAACAGAGGCGAATATACAAAACACATTTCACATACACTGATGCTTAAACTCTAGACATATATATTAATAATTGTTGAAGATGTATGCAATAATCGTCTTTTTGTATTTGTATTCCGTGCAGTTGAACATATCTACTATGTCTGAAAAAGTATTACCTTCTGCGAGAAGTTTAGATACAAGTGAATTTTTGAATGACTCAGTCTTGAAATTATTGTTACAATTGAATAAAATTTTAGGTCGAGTTGGAATATTAAATTAAATTAAATTTAAATGTAATATTAAATTTAATCAGGTCTGTTTATAATACCATTAATAATTAAAAAAAATATTTATTTATTAAATAGTGGTTTATACAAAGTCACTTTTAATCATTTAATTCAGAATAGTATCCAGTTTTCATAGGATAATACAGTCAGAAGTCTCCTGTATTGTTTTTCAAATCATTATCATTGAGATAAATGGCTAATTGTTTTACCCCATATATACATTTGTAAAAAAAAAGTTCAGCTTTATTGATTGCGACGTAAATAACAGAGGGCTCATTGCTGTACCGACTGAATCCAAATCATCGAATTACATATTTAATTATATTTACTACTGCACGATTATATTGAATAAAATATCAATTTTGTACCATTTTCACGATATGTTATAACTAACTAACTAACTAACCATCACGCCGTTTCCCCGCAGGGGTAGGCAGAGAGGACGGACCGCCAAACAACTCGATCTTGGCATACACCTCTTGCTTCATTCACATTCATACATCGTCTCATACATTCTCTTCTATTATTCCGACTTCTGACATGGCCCGACTCAAGTATTTGATTCACTTGATCATGCCATGTCTTCCTCGGACGTCCTCGGCTTCTTCTTCCATTCACATTTGCGTCATACATTTTTCTTACACTCCTTTCTTCGTTCATTCGCTCCACATGCCCAAACCATCTAAGCGTCCCTTTCTTAATCTTACTCATTACGCTTACATCAGCCTTGCATTCTTTACGAATTTCAATATTTTGATATGTTATATACATTTATATAACAAAATAACATAACAGAAAGTACAGAATATTGTTTAATAACTGATGACAATTGAGAATCAACAGCAACGTTTCCCTTTTCCGTGTCATTACTACGGAACACAATTCGTTGCTGGAAGGACCCAGTTTCATCATACTAATGACTATAATGAGCAATTGGGAAACGGAAAAGATGTCGATTAAGCGTTACATGTTTTCGTGCTATGTTTTTTAAGAATAATAGAGCAATTAGCATTGAATGGAATAACAAAACTATTAAAAAAATCCCTTAAAAAATATGGAAAAATACGAATAACTAACTTTATGTTTCGGTACAATCATTCCTTTTTAGTGCGTCCCGGTAATACGGGCGACTAGGAACTGTCGTCTGGAAAAGGGTTGATGTGTAATTCAACCAATTTGGCTAAATTTCATTATTTTACTTCTTTTTCCTGTCCCTGTTGAAAGCATTTCAAGCTATTTAGCTGTCATCGGGACACACGTCGTTTTTGAAATTATCTCTGTAATTCACAAACTAACCAAACTAGACACAGTGGAAATGTACAAACTTTAAAAAAAATCCGTTTCTAATATACGAATATTTCTTACATTTCTTGGATCCATCGCACCAAACTTGTTCCTATTCACTTCAGATTACGGTACGTCGTGATTAAGGTGATTTTAACAAGTATAAAGTCATTATTAGTACAAGAGAGAAACAAATAAAAATATATATATATAGTTAAGGAAGGAGAAAAACACGAGGCCTTACTAGTAACACGTTAATTATGTTAGTAAACATGTTATTTAATGGATTTTTGATAGTGTTCTTTTTAAAGAAGTTGTGGCTGATACGAGTGACTTTAAACTTAAAACGAAGCGAAACGGCAAACAATTGTAAATATATTACATATTTAGTGAAAATACGTCCATTATTTTGAGTAAAGTGTAACATATAAGATAGCAACGATTTGGAACCTGCAAAGAATCATGCCTAGATGCTGAATTCATAAGAAAAATAATTTAAGTTATATAATTTTGACTTTCCGTCATAAATAACTTCTCTAAAATCAAGAATCTCGCTGACGTTGAAAAGACGTGGCACCAATAGAAACACCACCTAAAAAGATTTAGATTTTGTTTATTTATAAAAAAGCTTAAAATATTTAGTGAGGTTTGGTAATGTTGCGGCGTGCTGGGTTGATTTTCTCCGATCGCATTTTCGTGTGAAATAATTTTGCCCCAGCGCTACTTTTGCCCCAAACTTGCAGAGGGGGCAAATCCCGAATTATTCCACGAAACTTTGAATACGTAGATGTAAAATGTGGGGGATGCCCTCAAGCTACTCATCGCGGTTCGGTGCTGTTGCAGTACCCAGGCCCGGAAAGGAACCCCTGCAAATTCAAATAAAGGGATAAATAACATCAAGGTGTAGGTATACATAATCATATTATTCAATAAATAATGTAAATTCATAGATTCCTCCTAGAGATTAAGCTTCCCCTAGTAGAACTAATAGGGGACCCATCGTATAACCACAGCGTGCGTATTTATTGATTTATTTTTTAATTAAAATAAAAAGAAAAACATTAGCCACTCGTCTCACTAGGATAGTCCTAGAGATGAGCGGCTTTACTATTTAATAATAATCAGTAAATAATAAAACATTAATAAAAATAAGTAAATATTACTAAGTAAAAAAATAATGAAAAAATAATAAAAATGAAATAGTAATAATAAGTAAATAATAATAATTAAGTAGTAATAAGCATATAATAATACACATATAATATTGAGTAAATACTAATAACTAAATCGTAATAAGTACATAATAATAAAAATAGGTAAATAATAAATAGTTAACGAAATTACGTAAATAGTAATAATTAGATAATAATTGGTAGTTAAAAAAAGGAAATAGTTATTAGTAAGTACTAATAAGTAAGTAATAATAAGTAAATAGTAATAGGTAAGTAATATTAGTAAAATAATAATCATTATATCGAGCATACATAAGGTTTCAACACTGATTACAACGTATTGTATTGCAGCTTGATTGTTCAACGATGTATGTTTAAAAATGAAAATTAAACTCTTTCTCCGAATTAAATTAGAATTAAATTAGAATTTTTTAGAAATTAAACATTTGTTTGTGGTTTGAGGTTAATTATTCGTTTAAATTGCAAATAAAATGATGAAAATTATTTTAGAAAGGAAACAGAGATTACGGCATCAGATCGCAGCGTTGGCAAATAAAATGTATTTTTTATGTTTCTGTAATTAATCAACACACGTATGAATTGGCACACTTTTTAAAAGTGATAATAAAGTAATTAAAAAACAAAACTTGCAAGAAAACGTAATCTCACCTAACCAACTTAATTCCTTTTCTAATATTTTTATTTATTTATCTATTCAATTTAAAAATAAATACATATATTGATTAGGTTAGGCTAGATTAGGTTCTCGGGTTAGTTTTTTTTTCTAGTCCTTTTTTAATCGGTTACTATTTATTATTTGGGGGTCATTACATGTTAAATTTTATATTTTAATACATTCATATTTTTATATAGGCACATATTCGTCGTCAAAAATTGATCTACGCATTTGTGTTCTCAATACTATCCAAAATCGAAGTTGCTTGAAATAGCTTTAACTATTTTGACTACACTTGAATTGCCAGATAGTATATTGATGAGGTAGGTACCTACTTCCCTATATTTTCCTTCCGTACTTCCTCCAGGCTCATAGCATTCACCACAAAATATATAGTGATACTATAGTTCCACAACATTCTCATAAAATAACAGCTATCTTTTCAATTTCCCCACAAGACAGCGTTTTTCTTATATACGGGCGCAATACATATTCCGTAGCCCCGGCTCTGCAACTGCAACACGCTTTGCCACTGATCTGTTGCAACGGGATGTAGCACTTTTAGAACCCGGATAGCATCCGACAATAGTTGGTAAAACATAACATAACCCAACATAATATAAATAACACGTTAAATCTCCGATATGAAGTGCGGGCGCATGCTAAGGAATTCAAACGAGGAACTCTATTCTGCGAACGGCTCAAAATATTTCGCGTGGGTTCACTCCTTATCTTATGAAAATATATTGTGAGTTTATTCTTAACTAAATTCGGTTTGAAAGGCGGTGCGAGGTTCAAACTTCATGTGTTCTATTTTTAAATGCATTTTTGAAAATCTTTTCAATAAATAATAGGGGTTGGTAAGTTTGGGAATTCTCTGCTCTTTGATTCTACTTCAAATGTGGGGTGAAGGAGAGTGCTATAATTAGTAAAACGATATTGTCGTATCGCGGGTTCAAACCCCGAAGAGGGAAAAAAATACATACTCGCATATATTATATTCACGCTAGTGGAATTAATTGCGGACACTTTGGAATACTCGTTATTCAATATTGATAATATTATTGAATAATTTTGTAAAAAAAAAAGATTTTTTAGATTTGAGGCTGATGTTTACGTAATTAACGATGGTTTAGAAAGGGACGCTTTAACCCAATGAAAGGCGGGATTTCGGAAGAGAATCGCAAAAAAAGCATTTTCCGCGTTTGTCGCGCCGTGCGCCAGCTGAGTGTAATTTCGTAATTACTGACTTTTTTTGCAAAATGATGTTTTTGTAAATGGTACCGTCTTACCAGATAGTATGTTTATATGTGTAAAAAAATGTATTTATTTGTCATGGGCAGTTTCACCAGAACAGCTAGATATATTTTGGGAAAAGATTTTTTAAAGTTAAGTAAGTACCTTTTATAATAAAAAATACAAGATTTTCCCGAATATAAGTAATACAATTTTGAAAACCGTTTGATTGATTGATTTATTGATATGATTTTGAAAACCGGAAATATTTATAGCGGTGACAAGAGATTATCTGTTTATTCAATCGGCGCGCGCGTGTGACGAACGAGAAGCGAAAATATTTTACACTTTGTATTATTCATTTTGCAATTGAATAAAATTTATTTATGTATTATACGTAAAAAATTATGGCTCAAAATTCCCAGCGAACGCCACCACTCTTAATTGGTTGTAGAGTGCGCGTCGGCGTCCAACGGAATATTGTGGCTGCTCCATTGCGAGCGTTGGCGTTCTACAGAATTTTACATATTTAGCTTTATGTGAATACCACACAAGAGTCCCAACTGGTCTCAACCGTCTGGAGACAGTCAGACTATGGCAACCTCAATCGGAAAATGTTGTGACACTGAAGGTACGAGGGAGGGAGAGGATGAGGATAAGGGGGAGAGGAAGGTGGGGAAATAACTTGCTATTCAGATCTGGTTAAGCCCTTTCAAGCAACGTTTCAATTCTGAATGGTGGTCTTTCACCATGGCCATACCGAAAGTATCTTCCATCCTAGAACGAGCGCAAATATATCATATATTATTTTAAGTGAATTAATTGTAAAACAACACAAATTAATTACATTAAATTTACTTGCGCACGCCGGGATTTGAACCTGCGACCTTCGGATTCATAGTCGAGAGCCTTACCCCTCGACCAAGGAGGCTGTCATGTAGGTGGACGCTTAGGAATGATTGGCGGGAGATTATACGAGTACATATATGATGTGTAAGCGAATGGAAGAGAAAAATGTATGACACTCACGAATATGGACATTGCTCGACCAGGTAAATAAAATTAATGAGATTGGTAATGTAAACAGCCGGAATAGAAGGAAAGATATTATTAAATCATGTATGAATGTTTATGAAGCGAGTAATATTCACCCATATAGAGTTGTGTGGTATTTCATCCTCTCTGACTACTCCTACGGAGAAATGGTGTTATTCAGTAAAACTCATTAAGCATAATCTGGTACGACATGGCGATACCTTAGTTCAATAGGGAACTAACTCAAAATACCTCATTTTGAGAAAACTGGATCGAATTTTTTCATGAAGACATAAAGCTCCGATGTAAAGTTATTTTGTCCACCTATAACATAACAATAGATGCAACATGTAAGTAATTTATCAACCTATCATAGCATAGGTGTAAATGGCTACATCTATTAAGTTCTAAACGGAAACATTTGACATGTTTCTCCATTGAACTGAGAATGTGTATAATTCATTATAATTCCATAAAGACTACATAATTAAGACGAATTAAGACATACTCGTATTTCACTGAAATATGAGAAGGGAGAGTTTCTTTACCATTTTTCATCATTAACTAAAAACCCGGAAATTTTGGGTTATTTCCTAACTAACTAACCATCACGCCGTTTCCCCGCAGGGGTAGGCAGAGAGGACGGACCGCCAAACAACTTGATCTTGGCATACACTTCTTGCTTCATTCATTTTCATACAACGTCTCATACATTCTCTTCTGTTATTCCGACTTCTGACATGGCCCGACTCAAGTATTTGATTCACTTGATCGTGTCATGTCTTCCTCGGACGTCCCCGGCTTCTCCCTCCATTCACATTCACGTCATATATTTTCCTTACACTCCTCTCTTGGTTCATTTGCTCTACATGCCCAAACCATCTAAGCGTCCCTTTCTTGATCTTGCTCACTACGCTTACATCAGCCTTGCATTCTTTATGAATCTCAACATTTTTCACACGATCATATATGGTTTTACCACACATTCGTCTCAGAGATCTCATTTCTACAGCATTCAGTCTATTTTCATCGTTCCTCTGCCAGTTCCATGCCTCACTGCCATATACCTCAGGGTTGGTATCAGCACTCCATTGTGGACTGCTAGCTCCGCTTCTTTGGCCAACTTTTTGTTTGCGCCAACCGCGTTCATTCCTCCGTTAATGGAGTTTCCTGCATTCACCCCTCTTTCAATATCCCTATCAGTCTTTCCATTTCTGGTAAACATACTTCCCAAATACACAAACTCATCGACCTGCTCCAAGTATTCATCATTCACAACTATATTGCACACTGTTTTCGTAGTCTCTCTTTTAAACACCATGACTTTGGACTTACATTCATCATTAGCTCATTCTTCATACATACTTCGTTCATCCTAGATACGAGGGACTTTAGATCTTCCATACTGTTAGCAATCAGCAGTTATTTGCCTATTCAAATCAGAGTTATTTCCCTATTCAACTATGTTATCGATGAGGTCCATGCGGCTGACAACAAAAGTTTCAACACTGCGTAAGACCAATGCCAGTAACGCCACTGTGTGCTTTAATCCAAATATTCAGATCACAATGATTGCAAGCTATCGGACTCTAGATTGATTTCAAGTTTAAAAGAATTTACATCATCTAAGTTTGAAACTCATCTTAATTCGGAAACGTGAAGTGAATTGAAAACAACGTTTTAGTTCCAGGTCATTGATTAAACTCAAAAGTCGTTACGTAGGTACTCTTTTCCAAGTCTCGTTTATTTATACTTTCCTAGTAAGTATTTTTTATTTTTTTAAACATTATAATTAACAATATTGTTTACATGGTAATAATACTAGGTACGCAAGTACTAAAATTATTTTATTTATTATTGTAATTAATACCTCCCTAATTAATAAATTCTCATGTTTAGAGAGGGAGTACTATTATGGTTTGTTATACATATAATTAATTTTAAGAGTACTACCATGAACATGATATTCTCATATACACTAATTGCAAAAAATAAATCAAAAGGAAATATTTCGTATTAATATATATATGTAATGTATGTACGAGTATATAAACATATATACATTTTTCCAAGTGAACTTATAATATACACATAAAATTATTTTCTTGTAAAGTGTGTTTTAAGTTTTTTCTTAAAAATTCAATTTTTTTCGACTTTTATTTCTTTAGGAAGTTCATTAAAACATTTTATAGCTGAATATGTGCAATGGTGTTGAGCTGTTGTTGTATTATTTGTCCTGTGGTTCTCAGCCAAGTGCTTGCTCAATGACTCTTATTTTAGGTTTTCTTTACGGAATTGAAGTAATGATTTTTTTTGGGATTGAGAGGGCGGTTGCTTCTACCGTTCTACCCGCTCCGCCTGTTTTCCGCCCGAACAGGCGTTAGTTGGAAAAATCTTTGCGTATGAAATATTTATCATTTCTTTAAAACTTCCTAGACTTTCATCTCCGCTTGGAGTCTTAAACTCGGCTAGCTCGAATGAAGATGACGATATATTAAGCATTCGAAGGGCCGTCGGCGTAGTTTTTTTACGGGACTCCGAACTAACAGTGGAGTCAAAATTATAAGATGATCTGCAGATAAACCGAAATAAGTTTACAGTATTGCTTTATACATTCCAGGACCTAAAATAAGCACTTAAACGTTTATTTTTCCAATAGTAAAATTCCAGATGAACAAGCTTTTTTCCGTGGATTTGTAGTTTTGAACCTCTTTTAATATCTCATTGGCAGTGGCGTGCAGTCCATAAATGCTGAAAAGCTGTGCCTATCTCTAGAAAAACGTACCATGAAAATAAATCAATAGGCCTAGATATACGGCAAAATTTCTTCTTTTCTATATATAAAAATTGTCTGTCTGTCTGTCTGTCCTCGATTTTATCGAAAATTACTCGACCGTTTTCGCTGAAAACAGCACAGTTTGTTCTTATTATTGCCGGGAAGACTTAGAATTGAATGGAATCCAATATGTGAAACTGTTGCTATAACGTTATAAAATTGGTATGAAAAACATTGAACCCGCCATGTTGTATTGAGGTTAACCCATAGATATACCACTCTGGTTAGCCACAGATATTCACAAGAAGAAGATTTGTTTGGTAGAATATTTATAAAATGAAAAATACAAGTAGGTACTTGTATTTTCATTTATAAAAAAATATTATTTAGATACGTTTTGAAAAAATGTTTTGAATGAAATGAACTTTTCAAATGAATGTTTCTTTGTTTAAATATAGTAAAAGTCGTCACGAGGTATTAATATCTCTGTAAAATCAATTATGGCACCCAAACGACAAGCAAGAATTCGCAAAATCATAACTTTACTCCAAAAAAAAAAATCCCGAGCAAGGCCGGGTATCCATCAACTAGTATCCGATGAAAATGTATTTTTTTGAATGCTCATTTATTCTGTTAACCACGAAGATCAGAGGAAGATGAAATACGAGTATATACATAATATTAAAATTGCCATTTTCAAATATTCAATTCACAATTCATACCCAAATTGAAAAACTACACTCAACGTACCTTTCGTCACAGAGTAATGCACGCCACTGCTCATTGTTCAGTTATATACCGTTTTAATATGTTAATGTTGTAGGTATTAAATTTGAATAACTTTTATACTCCTCTCTTTAGTATCAACCTTTCAGAAATAATTACAACTCTCTATTAAGAAACCAAAATCAATTCTCACGAAAACTATTACGATAAAGTTACCTGAAAACTGCCTTAAAATTACTATTAATTAATTTATTGTTACTACGCGCTGATCGTTAACTACGAAACAACTCGCTGAACAAAGTACCCAATCCAAATTCTATCTGATAAAAGTTCAGTTTGCCACCTCGGATGAATTTTTAATTAACTACGAATGAATATTTAATAGATAATAAGTGGCGTAGAGGACGAAGAGTTTTATTTCGGGATTCTAGGGGCAAACGTATACAAAATATTTCCATTTTCCCAGAAAAAAACGATGAAAAAATTACGTTCACATCAATCCATATTTTTAACAGAAATTTATGAACTGTTTGAATGCATTATTCAGTACACAATCGTAAAATGTCCAATTACGAAACTCAAGGCCATTTCATTAAGAAAATCTAATGGCCGCTAACTTAGTTCAAACGCAACACTTCTGTGTCATCAATATGACTAAGGTCATTTCAGTAACTCAGGAACGTTATGGGTTTTTAGACGAGCTTAGCACAAATCCGTGAACAGGCCGTAAGCACAGATATCACCAATATGACACTTTATGTGGAGGAAGGTATTTATTTGCAAAACCAAACTCATCGCGATGTTTCAAAATGCCAACGACCGCTGTTTATTTTAGGCGGATTTTATTTACTACTTGATTTTGGATAAAGTCCCCCACACCAATCAGCTTGATTCATTGCGGAATCTAATTATAAATTCTATTTATTTTGATGGAATCAGCGCATTATTCACGAAATTATGACAATCAAATCTTTGAAAGTAAACCATGTTCTCACATTGGCACTCTTTTGAGTATTTCAGATAGAAAATCATCCTTTATCAGTTAATATCATAAACTTTCCTCATCGCTCAATGAATCATTAAAGTCTATACTGATAAATGGAGGCAATTTGTGTATTTACGTAAATGTAGGCGAGACAAATTGTATGCAATTATTAACGTGAATATCAAATTTGACGTATGAGATTTGTCACTACTACGACGGGGACCAGATCCAATCACTGTTTGCGGCTAGCAAGGATTAAGCGGCACAATTAGCACGCTTAACTTTTAGCAAGGATTCATGTACTTAACAAGCATAAGGACCGACTGATATACCGACCCTGAGACAAGTTATACTGAGTGAAAAGGTCTATAGATATTATTATTATAACAGTTTTCAAGTTTGTCCACGTTAACGCCAGTGCTACAAAGGTTTATTAAACTAGTTATTTCCATCATTGTTACTCTTTAGTAATGATGATGGAATTTGTTGTAATTTCAATCATTTCACTATCATTCCGTCATTCCAATCCTCAGTATAATATTGACAAAGATCATTTTTAAAATTGGTTATTCAAATATTACCGTGAAGTTTCTCGTGACGGTGCTCGTAATGGTGCCGCTCTTCCAGTGGTAGTAGCTGAGGTCGGTGGGTTGGGGTTTCAGTTTGACCTCCCCCCTGAAGAAGGGTATCCAGTCCTCGCACATCAGCCGCTCCTGGAAGTCGATGTAGCCGGACACCTCGTAACCCATCTTATTGCGCAGGCGGAGAAAGATTATAGTCTGGAAGTAGAAAGATTGATGAGGTATTGAAAAAATCGATGTTTCCGGATACCTCGTAGCCGATCCCCCATCTTATTGAAAAGGCGGAGAAAGATTATAGTTTTGAAAGAGAAAGGTTGATAAAACAATCGAAAAGTCGGTGTAGTTGAAGTAGTTCATCTTGTTGCGAAGGCGGAGGAAGATTATAGTCTGGTAATGGTTGATGAGATACTGAAGAATTCTATGTTGCTGGACATCTTATTGAACAGGCGGACAAATATTATAGTCTTGAAACAGAAATTTTGATGAGATATTGAAAAAGTCGATGTAGCTGGATTACCTCGTAGCCTATCTTATTGCGAAGGCGGAGAAAGATTATAGTCTGGAAATTGAAAGGTTAATGAGACATTTGAGAAATTGATATAGCCGGATACACCGTAGCCAATCTTATTGTGGAGGCGGAGGAAGATTATAGTCTGGAAATAGATTAGGATAATGAGATATTCGAAGAACAACGTTTGCGAAGTGGGTTCGAGTGTGTAAAAGACAGGAAGATCGACTGCTGTCTGCTATATTAGTATTTTTATAATGGATATGCGATGAACGTCTTGTATGAGATATAAAATGTCTAATGTACATTTGAACAGGCTGCAAGTGTTACTTATTAATTTTTATTTATTTATTAAAGGAGAACACAAAGATACAGACAGTAATACTAAAACAATATACAATATCTGGAGAACTCACCTGTATTCTAGCTATTTCTCACTGAATAATATGATACAGATAAATAAACATTTAAAATTATATTTAGACAAATTAAGGAATTTAAGATTGTGTTATACAGAAAGAATTTGAAAAACTGACATAAGAAGGTAAATAAACTACTTATAATTTTTACAAGAATGCATAGGAAAAAAATAATGATTCTATTAAAAATAGTTATTAAATTAAAAATTGTGAATAGTGTTCAACACGGTAGCTTGTCCAGTATGCGGTGCCACCAAATACTGTCACATTTACTCTACGTGATTGCATATACTGGTTTCGAGTCACAGAAAGAGTTCAGTTTAAAATTTGTTTTATGGTATATAAGGCACTGAATGGGCTGGCATCATCATCACCACACTTGGTTGATCTTTGCGTGAGGGACAATCTCACTCGGAAGCAATTCATGCTCAGGTCGGCCAAATCTGATAAGAAACTCTCATACGGATGCTGCAATGTACTGGGTCCATATTCTTGGAATGATCTTCCATTTGGTTTGAGGTCAGACAGAAATTTGAAAATCTTTAAGAAATGTCTAAAAACATCTATTTAAAAGGCGCTACCAACTTTGACAAGAAAATATAAAGCGCCCTTGGTGTGATTTTAGTCACTAATGGCTTTATAGAAAAATTAACCATTTTATTTTATTATAAAATGAGTAGGTATGTGCGATTGTCCAGTTCCTTCTTCGCTACAATCTGTTGATCTGTATCCGAAATACATTGTGTTTATCCAGTTAATATCCATCATTTATTCAGCATCTGAATCCTAAATCTAATAATACTCAATGAAATATCACTGGTTTATTTTAAGTATTTTTATTAGGAGCGTCCAATACGGAACAACAAAACACCCAAACCAAAATAATAACCATACTCAATAGAAGCGCGTTGAGGGCGGTTTGGGCGTATCCGAAGTGAGTTACATCTGGTGGAATCAGACACTTTTATATTTAACGAATGTATGTCTTGAACAGATATTAAAATTTATTGGCCTATCTGTGAAGGAGTCGATACGTCTTACATTCTGATGTTTAAAAGTAAACAACAATTGAGGGCGATGCGATCATTCATTTGACGGCCTCCATAGTCGAGGGGTAAGGCTCTCGACTACGAATCCGAAGGTCGCTCAGTATCGTCCCGGTGAAAGACCACCATTCAGAATTGAAACTTTGCTTGAAATGGCTTTTAGCCGTGTTTGGTGATCAGATCTGAATAGCCAGGTATTTTACCACATTCCTTCCCCTTCTCCTTCCCCTCCCCAATACTTTCAGTCTCACAACATTCCCCAATTGGAGATGCCATAGTCTCACTGGCTTCAGACGGTTGTTAACAGTTGGGACTCTTGTGCGGTATTCATGTAAAAAAAAAATCAGAATGTTTTTAAATGGCAATACAATTTTTTTTTTATATGAATACCGCACAAGAGTCCCAACTGTTCCCAACCGTCTGGAGCCTATTGCATTCCCGATTGGGGAATGTTGTGAGGCAGAAGGTATTGGGGAGGGGAAGGAGAAGGAGAAGAGGAAAGTAGGGAAATAGGGAAATACCTGGCTATTCAGATCTGGTCACCAAGCACGGCTAAAAGCCATTTCAACCAACGTTTCAATTCTGAATGGTGGTCTTTCACCAGGGCGATACTGAGAGTATCTTCCACTCTGGAACGTGCGCAAATACACTATTATTTTAAATGAATTAATTGAAAACAAATAAACCTCATAGGAAAATTAAAGTCACTTTTAAAAAGCACAATGGTGCTACTTTGTGGGCGTTTTGGAGGTCTGGCGGGGCGTTTTAAATTTTTTTGCATTTAGGGGGCGTTGCAAAAGTTCAAGTGGGCATTGCGTCATTATAGAAAAATAAGCTCATTAAGGGGGTGGGGGGGGACACTGGTCTAAGGGTATATGTTTTTTACTTTAACAAGATAGCGTTTAGAAATTACTGATACATTCCGGAAAGAGATGGTTCTAAGATTGCAAGGAAAATAATTACATAGAAAACCGATCATTTTGTATTTTTGAAATTTTGTCTATCGAAATAAGCATGCATTAGATGTTAGATAAATAAAAATAAATTTACGAATTAAAATTGTGAATAATACAAAAAAAAGTTTAAATAAAGAATTAACATTTTTGTCTTGTTTAAAAACAAACTGTCCAAAGCAAACATGTGAAAACATTTGAATGCGAAGAACACATTTCAAAGACAAAGTGAGTAGCTTAGTGTTGCCATGGTAATGACATCTTATAGTTCCAAAATAATAAATATCCACAATTATATGCCAAGCTATAAGTAAATTTGCGATATCACCTTTCTTTTATTTGTATACATAGATCACACCCACACTTGGCCTTATCTATTCAGTGAACACACATGAGTGACTTACAAAGCGTGTTTTCTGCTTAAAACTACATCAAGTAGAAATAAAAATATAAAAAGTAAATAGGCAACTAACCATCAAGGCGTTTCCCCACGGGGGTAATACCCCCACACAACTCTGTCTTAGCACTCGCGCTTTGCTTCATTCACATTCAAACCTCGTCTCTTACATAGATATTAGTTTATTATTCTCTTTACTATTGACATGACCCGACTCACTTATTTGACTTATTCGATAGTGCCATGTCATCCTCAGGTTTCTCCGAGCTAAGCATAGCTATGATTTGTAACCTCTGGTTTATCTTGAAAATAAATATTAATGAACAACTTTTCATAGCGCCGTTAAGTGATAAAATCACCTCTAGGGCGGTTGAATCACACCAAATTTAAAAAAAAAAAAATATCTTCTATCTGTCGAAGGCCACTGTCAACACAAGATTATAAAAATAACACCATTTTACCATTTCCCAACCTTTAAAGCAGGATTTCGGTACTTCTCGATGAAATTTTGTACACTTGGCCTTCAAAACAAGATGAAAATTACTGGGTAGGGGTAGGGGTAGGGGAAGATGTAATGGAAGAGGTAGGGGTATGGGTAGAGGTAGTGGTATTGGTAGGGGTAGTGGTAGGGGTAGGGGTACGGGTAGGGGTACTGGTAGAGGTAGGAGTGGGGTAGTGGTAGGGGTGGGGGTACGGGTAGGGGTACTGGTAGAGGTAGGAGTGGGGTTAACCCACTGAAAACCCCGGGCAACCCCGGGTAATTCAGGCAGTATTTTATGAATTGAACATTGACAGTATGATTTAAATTATGATCAACAAATACCTAATGCTGATTTAGTTATTTTGTTCCCATTTGATTTAATACACCAACATTATTACTTAGTTATTATTTTATAAATGAAATTTTACATATAAAATCTTCCTGCATTCGTGAGAACCTTCTCAAATAAGTTCTTGTAGTCACGATTTAGTCAGCGATTTAGTAGTGTTTTGGAACAAAAACCATTCAAAGATTAAATGTCATTCAATATTCCATTGCCTGAATGGACACGTACTCGTACATTCTTACAGAGTGGCCCGAAAGAACCTTTTAAAAAATTATTTTTTAATTTAATTAAAACAATAGCTTTATTTTAACCTTTAACGGAAGAAATTAGTACCACGAAAGTATACGACGGACAGGTAAATCGAAAAAGTCGGGGACGACACAGGGATACATGGAATTATCAAGTGATTCACATAATTGGGTCGTTTCTGGTTTGCCGTTGTACATAAATAATTAGGAATAGTTAGATAATGAATGAGTGGCAATGGATTAATTTTTTGCACATAATCATATTTATTTTAATATATACTTTGCCTTTGACATGTTTTATAAACTTTATAGTATTTGTGTATTCTTTTCTTTTAACGATCTCGACAAACTCTAAAACTAACGAAATTCATACACCTTTCTTTATCATTTATAAAATTTACATAATATTCAGAGCTAAGAATTTTCAGGTTATAGCATCATTCCATCGTAAGGTCATTAAAATATCCATTTAATGGCAAAAAACTGAAACCCTACGCCAAATTGATTGTTCCATATTTAAAGTGTTAAGTCATTTGTAGACCACCCCGTACATCTACTTGTACAGTAAACAAATGTTTATTTTTCCGGAGGGACAAATCCGGATGTTTTTTTTAAATAGCTGCCATCTGCCCGTGACAGGTGTTATCTGAAGAAAAAAAAATAGTCTCACGTTCCACGCGCGTTGGCGTCCGGCATTGGTCAAACAAATAATGTCAATGTCGTTGTATGAAAAAGATAGTTTGATTCCGGATGATATTATTACGTAAGTTGACAGCCATCGTTAAACTAAATATTAATTGTTTTTGTGTTTAGTTCGTGGAACTCCATTTATTTATTTTTTAAATTTAATCTAAATAAAATTCAATAATGTTATTATTAAGTTCTGCGAGTATTTTTATTTTTTATTATTGTGACAGCTGTTTCGGCGTTTAAGGCCATTTTCAAACTGTGGTTAATCCACATTGTGGCGACTTATTTATATGGTTTTATTTACTCCCACTCCTTTTCAATTTGGGCGGGTAATGATTTATTATCGGTAAAACCGATTTAGTTAGAAAACAATTAAAATTCTGAATTCCGTGAGGTTTTCACATTTATAATGTGTTTGCTCGTATTTAACTGACAATCTTTTCTTAATCGATTTTATTCAATTACGAAAAGATTAAGTCACAATAATAAGAACTAAAAATACTTGCAGAACTTAATAATAACATTATTAAATTTGATTTACATTAAATTTTTAAAAAATAAACACAATATTTGCTAAAGGAGGGCGTGGCAAAGTTCAGTGGATTTAAACATAATGACACGTTTAAAACATGGATATCACAATGATAACACAATGATGTCAGCATGTTAATATAATGAATATAATAAATCCATATGTTTACACTAGACTTCATACAAAGTAACTATACTCCTTTGGTCACCATGAAACAGGCAGCCGCCTAGTATGGTGATCTAATGTATCTAATCCATGTAAATGTCTCCATTAAATATCATGTATTTTATAAATAAATAAAAATTAAATAAGTTTATTTTTTTTAATTTAATGTGTATCAAATTTATAATTATTAAATTTGACTTACATAAAATTTAAAAAAAAAATTAAATAAATGGAGTTCTACGAAATAAACACAAAAACAATTAATAATTAACTATGATAAGTTAATTAATATGTTGTATTTATCGTAGTGAGTGGAATTGGACAAGAAGTTAAGGAAGGGTTTGTATAAATAAAGCTTTTAATTCGTTCTATAGTGCCCTTCAGGTGATTTTTTTGAACTAAACACGATGCTATGAAAATGTGTTATTTTTATCCCTTCGGTGCATTTTTAACAGGAAATCGTGCAATATTTTAATGAAAATAAAAAGAAAATAAATCCTTGTGTTTCATGGATTTTTTTCTGTATTTTTTTTGGACTTTTACTGTTTTAAATTCTCAAATGAATAACTATCAATATGAAAACTAACTCATTACCTATCCACACTATGTAGGTATTGTACAATGTACATTAGAGATGTTCCGATTTGTAACATAAATGTGTACATCTGTACATGAATCGAGTGTGATCGCTTTAATTAGCGGACGGTTCTAAAAGGTGAATAAACCACCGTGTTGCCGAATATATTGCAAACAGGTTAAACCGAGCCCAACCAACATGCAGCCACTATTCGGTTGCTTTCCCATGAGCGGAGAGCGCCCAGGGTCGCTACGGACGGAGGGATAGAGTTTAGGGGCGGGCCGACTGTTAAGACCGCTTTTAGCGGCTCCATTAGAAGATTCCTCTGCATTGTGCGGTTTAACGCCGCACTCACCAACCAGACTACCTCCTAGCTACTTAGCGTTCTGCGCTAGCCATAAATACTAATTCTTGGGATATTCGCGAATATAATGGAGGCTTACAGCACTGGAAACAGACGCTGAAATGCGAAAAATACGTGGTGTAGTTTTATTTTGTTTCGTCATAGTTGGGTTTTGATGGTTACGTAACACTGCATGTAGCAATCTGTTTATTAAAGTAACACTGATTTATTAACTCACACGAAGGAATGTGAAGTTTTTCCCACGAATTTTCGTTAGATCGCAAATAATTGCGGTTTTCTCTTATCAAAATAGTTTTTTTTTCCATTATTTTATTTGAAAGAGAACACTTCCACATATAGGTTTTCTCATACTTACGATGTGTATTCATATAGTTTCCTATCATGCATACAATATCTGGGTAGGAACTAACATTTTTCCAAAGAAAACAAACATTCTCGGGTTTCCAATAACCTGACAATAAACTGACACATTTTGAGAAATAGTAGAAATGTGTCCAGAGTATAAGTATCAGTGAATGTGAGGTATGTTTTTCACATTCGCCTCTTTTGCACATTATTTGGAATGGTACTTATTGTACACGACGTTATTGCTGAATTTGTTCGTAAGACAAATTAAATATATTTAGTTGTTGTATTTCGTGAAGACTATCTATTCTATCTATGTATCTACTGTGGTGTGTTTTCCACATGTGTCACTATTGTAATTTGAATTTTATGACAAAATATGTAAAAGCCCATATATGGCGTTTACAATGTAATAAATAAATATTTTATAAACTCCTACTACCATTAGTATGAGCGGAAGGTGATACTTGCGCAATTATGGAGGACTTAATCATAGGAGGAGTTGAACCACAATGTTTTGGTTGTAACCCAACACATTTGCTAACTCAGCCACAGAATGTGAAAACTGTCGACAGTCTTATAACTGTTTTACAGCTGTAGGTAAGACACATAATAAATATATAAAAGATGGGTGATAGAGATCTCTCGAGAAGAGATATGGCATAGGAAAGAGCACGCAGAAGTCCAACAAAGGCACCAAATTCTTTTGACCTAAAGAGAAGACATTTGACATAGTTTTCGGAAATTATTAATAGTGTTAACGGTTCCGGAAACCGTTGTAAATCTGCTAACGGAAACAGAGCAGCGCTGCGTGCATCCTACAGCTGCTATGAATATCCACAAAACCATAATATCATTGATGAGCATTGAACATACAAAGGGGAGGATAAGATTAACAAACGGCTCAAACAAGGTATTAAGTTATAGAGTAGCAACATATCGATGTTAATCACGTATGCATTCTCGAGTCTACTTATAAGTATTGCATAACCCGTATGATAAAACATTTCCTTCCGCAACCTCAGGTACAAAATACATTTAACGTAAACATTGCATAGTATAAATAGTACATTAATTTAATGTAAAGACCTACATTTGATTTAAACCACATACATTTAACCGCCCTATTCATACGTGATACGGCCGCTATATTATCGTACGAACGCAACAAGCCGTATCCCATACGTCCGGGTACAAAAAACAATACCCGAAACCCACAAAACATTCGTATACGTCAAGTTTGTTCCTGCATCATCTCGTTTAGTATGTCGAGGTCAGCCGAAGCTAACGGATGCGTTCGGGTATTTTCGTCTCTATACAAGCTGGTATATTGTGAACATGTATTATTATTATTGCGAAATCTAATGAAAAAAAAAGTTTTTTTTTCCTATTTTTTAATAATAAACCTAAAGACGGAGGGTTAATATAACGATCGACTGGTTTCTGAAGCATCCTTTCTTCGTCAAGACAATATTAAAACTAACCTAAGGTACAAAATAATAACAGACATACGCGAATTAGGGAATTGGGTGTTAGAGTGGGAGGGATTTTCAGAAGGAATCGAACTGGGAAAATAACCAGAAGAGGAGTATACGATACATTTACTTGGTGATTCAATATACTAGAATTAATATTTAGGAATTTTCTGATTTCAAGTGCTTCTAAATTGATTTTTTTTTGCCTTCATGATTACGATATTAATTTATGTGCTCATAATATGATTATGGCAAGCCAAAAAGTAAATGCTTTTTTGTAAACGTAAATAAATACCCTATATCCGCAGTATTTCTGAATATTTAACGCGGGCAGAACATGATCCATATTGCTCGTTCTAATTAAATCATAAGAGAGCACGAGCAGAGGTGCACTTTCCTTGAATACTGAACGGGATCTTCAGGTGCAAAGGGAGGCAACTGCAACATAGAATATAAATTATATTGAATGTGAAATGAACCGGAAACGGATTATTAATTTAAGGCAAAGTGAAGGGAAATACTGGGGTGGATTTTCTCAACTTTCAGCTTTACCAGGTGGAAATAAACGTATTGCAAAGGTAGCCTTCTATCGATGTAACTAAATAGGTAACCTCATGTTACAACTTGCCTATAAAATGCAGACATTTATTCAATTGGAATTAAAAACTTTCGTTTCCATGACAACAGCAATGTCTTTGACATTCGTTGTTTGTTTGTCAGAAATAGATATAGATTTTTTTTGGACAACATAATTTGAATGTATTCAATTTATTGAAGCTCGTAAATCTCATTGAAATATTTAATCATTGAAGAAGATGATATTAACAAATCTCATAAAAAAATGTTTATTATAAACATGTCCCTTAGCTCAGTGGTGAGAGCGTTGTCCCGGTAAGACAGAGGTCCTGTATTCGGTTCCCAGAGGCGACAGATAACTTTTATTCCCTGTATCTTTTTCTATTTCATGTTTCAATTGAGATTTGTTAACATTGTCGCCTTCAATATTTATTATGTAGTTTTTGAATATTCAGCAAATGATTAATGGAACTATTTTTGTTGGCGGAAGGTATTTTTCATTTATTTTTAATGTGAGTACCGCACAAAAGTCCCAAATACTCCCAAACGTCTGAAGCTAATGAGATTATGGCATCTCCAATTGGGGTGTGTTGTGAGGCTGGATCTAATGGGGAGGGGAAAGAAAAGGGAAAGAGGAAGGTGGGGAAGTACCTGGCTTATGTGACAAGATTTTTGCACGAACTCGTTTGGTTAAAAAATGTGAATA
Source organism: Halesus radiatus (assembly GCA_022606495.2). Lineage (NCBI taxonomy): Eukaryota > Metazoa > Arthropoda > Insecta > Trichoptera > Limnephilidae > Halesus > Halesus radiatus. The sequence goes on from JAHDVE020000693.1 coordinate 148,207, forward strand.
TTGCACAAGAGTCCCAACTGCTCCCAACCGTCTGGACTATGTCATTCCCAAAGTGATGGGAAAGAAGAAGGTTGGGGTTGGAAAAATGACACAATTAATCAGTTTAAAAAAAAAAGTCCTACCATTAATATTAAACTGATAATGTGAAGATGCCCTTTGTTAAGTACCAAAACGGTGTACCACATCAGCACAGGTGATAATAAGGAGTTAGTTTTTCATTCTTATTATTATTTTTGCGAGATAACGTTTGTTATTATTTATTGAACTTATTGATTATTATTGCTATGTAAACATTATATATGTGGGCATATTGCCTGTTTTATGTACTATAATAAATAAATAAATAAAATAATTACCTGCCTATTCAGATCTGGTCACTAAATACGAGTAAAGTCATTTCAAGAAACGTATCGGATCACCCTGTTGAAGTTATTACGAAACTATTTATTTATAATATTCATCGAAAAGTTCAATGGACAATTCAAAATTTTAGAAATGAACAAGAAAAATATATTTCATTATTCTTTTCCCAAAAACGAAAAATAAAATAAAATTCAAGTCTTGATTTTTTTTTAGAAAACCGGAAGATGTTGGTTAAAGCGGACTGAGGGTTTTTATTAAAAAATATAAATATTAAAACAAAAGACGATTATTTTGAGAGAAAACAAAAAAAAATATATTTTAAGTGATTCGTCATTATTTTTCAGGCGAATAATGTAAAGCCGACCGACTGTTCCTCTGTAAAAAGGTTTTCAAGAAGCTAAGCACAACAAGCCGCTGATTAACCAGCCTTTTGTTTTTCTACACAACTCCCAAAAGTATAACTTCAATTGGCACATTTTAATTAAAAATCTGAACAATAATTTGGGCGTCAGGGCTTGATGAATTCCTTGAGAATACTTTAAATGTAAATTCCGAGCGTTGTTTAAAATTAATTGGATAATCAAAGAATGCCCCATCTCAGATTGTACAGCTTGCACATGGTTAAAAGAAATGGGATGAAGCAATAATCCCGGGTATCAGATTTGTGAGAAGACACGCGTATAAATGTAATACTCAGTGACTAAATATAACCTTATTTTTGTGCCAACGTAGTAATGTATCCATTGTACCTCTACAACTGACGTCAGAATTAATAGATTAAGCCCTAGGTGTGAAATCTACGGCTGGAGACAATGGTGACGTGACACCCAATTTGGCAGCAGTTTAGCTCACAGCTGTCCACGTTTGTTTCGCGTGATTTTGACTGCGGTTATCAAATTAGAAAACATTTATAAAAAGGGTCAAACTAAATACTCTGTTGAAAATATTCGGTTTTGTAAACAAGCCGAACCCTTTTACGTGGTTGCTGTTTTAATAAGATAGGTCGCCATCTGCCTGTCTGATTAGGTTTCTTCCACTTGCGTGTTAGAGCATCTCTACGTATTATTTGCTCTGTGGTACTATCTACCCAGGCTTTAACATGAACAGGCCAGGGGTTTGATTCCGGCTCCTTTTAAGGGTAAGTCATAATCCGGTGACCGGACAAATCAACACACGTGTGAATCGGCACGGTTTTTAAAAGCGTTATAAAGTCATTGAAAGTAGACAAAAAAACTAGCCCGAAAACCTAATCTAACCTAACCTAATTGTGAAAAAACACAAATTAACTTTATTTACGCGCTCTGGGATTTGAACGATTCGTAGTAAGATCGTAACCACTCAACCACGGAGGCCGTGGCTGACGACAGTCCGTGATAACGTAGTATTGTTATTTTCAAATAATTATGTAATGACAAGTAATGTCTACTAGGCATATGTACAGGTAAGAGTTTATATTATAAACCGAAGTGAACTACTTTGCTAAATAACACGGTCCAAGCTAGCGTAGTAAGTAGGGAACATCTTTATCTATAAATTCCCTTAATATGTAAACATTATATGTAAAAGTAACTAATGATATATACATACTGTTAAAATGTTATTGAATGTAAAAAAAAACTATATATCTATCTAAATGACAAATAATAAGATGGGGTAAAATCAAAATAGGGTCATAAACTTTGATATCCCGCGTTTGACTTACGTTCAGTTGGTCCAGTCGATTAGCCTTTTCTCTGACGGCAAGGGCCTGTGCCAGGGGTTCTGTGACGGTGAGACCCTCACTGGCACACTTATAGGGCCGTACCGTGGGGCGAACCACCTCCTCGATCTCGGAGCGGTGCTTCACGAACTCCTGCTTCGTGAAGGATTCTCCGGTTGTCCTAGAATACAATAAACGTTGATTGCAAATCGAACGCTCCAGAAACTGTTATACATAAAATAGCACTCATTATGATATTTTTTCAACTTAATTTCATTGTAACATTATTTTTTAATGAAAGCAAGAAACTTTATTTGTAAAACTATTTAACTAGACTTACTACCCGGCTTCGCCCGAGCATTAACGCTCTTAACAAACAATTAAAAATTGCGAAACAAAAAATGGCATCATGTTTAATTTTTGTAGAGCAAGATATATGGATAAAGGACAATTATTATTGATCGTGATTAAAACGACTTTGCAATCTGAAAATATTAGAAAAAGATACCAAGAAAATCTTGACAATAAAATCAGTATAAATAAGCTATGGAAAGTTTTTTTTATTATTATTTATAGTTAAGATTTGATAGTTTATTTCGTAGTTGTAAGAGGCACCTAGTTATATTATGTTCTAATTTTTTTTTTCTTTTATTGTTATAATATTATTATTATTCTATAATGTGTATATATATATATATATATATATATATATATTTGTATCTACTATAAACTAACTAAAATTAGTTTTTTCAATGTAAAAAGTAGCCATTGAAAAACTACTAAAATGATGTTTATCGGGTCTTTTGTATCTTTTTTGTTCTATATTTTGTTTTGTTACACTCATGTGAATAAAATATCTACATACATAATGTAGATATTTTATGTAAAATAGTATCACAGAGGCTTAACGAATATTATTGTTGAAAAGTTCCTTGTTGGTAGTAGTTATAGTTCATATTTTTTTATAATTTCTTCAAACGATTGGTATTCACTTTGTGGCGTCATTATTCATAAAATAATTAAAAAAAATACTTAGTATTCATCACTTTTATTATTATATATTATGTATTCATATATTCCTGACGCTATATCGCTTTAGAAACACGTGTTTATTTATAAAGTGGTAAATACTAAGTATATTTTTAAATTCATTTATCATATTTTTTTTAACTAAAAAATGAACTGTAAGGAAATTTGAAAAGGTAGTAAATGGTTTTATAACTTTGTAATACTTTTTAATAAAAATGTATCACTTTTCATACATAATTTAAAAGAATTTAAAAGCGCCAAAGAGCCTTTGAAATTTTCGAAAAATTCTTTAGTAGATTTTATTTCTTCCGTTTGAGAACAAGTTTTCAAGAATTCGTTTGAAATGTGTGTTTTTCAGTTTTCGCAGTACAAAATACTTTTAAATGTCGATCCTAGAATACGAATCCGGAGGTCGCGGGTTTGAATCCCGACATGCGCAAGTAAATTTTGTTTTATTAAATTGTGTTATATCACATTTAATTCATAAAAAAATAATGTACTGGTTTAAGACCACTAATCAGAACTGAAACGTTACTTGAAATGGGTTTAGTCGTGTAAATCTTTGAATAAACAGGTACTTTCCCATCTTTATCTCCCCTATCTTCTTCCATCTCCGTACCCTTCAGCCTCACACCATACCTCAATTGGGGATGCCATAGTCTCACCGACTCCGGTTAGCGTGGAGCAGTTGGGACTCTTATTCGATATACACATTGAAGAAATATAAAAAAAAAAGATTCCGCCAAGTGCCAAATCAACAAAGAAGAGAACAATATTATTAAACTGTTCCTCTTTATGTCGTTAAACTACGGTGGACTGTTTTTGTGTGAATCGGTGGGTGTATTTTATGGATAGGAGGGAAATTCATACATTATGTATTTATGGTTTTCTATAAATTTCTAGGGCAGAGAAATAATATGCCACTAATATTTTATTTCCAAAAATGATTTTATTTTATTGAATACAGACATGTATTTGCATAAGAGGGGTGGTAGCAAAGTTAGACTTCTTTTTTTTGCAGAATATTTTTTTATAACATTTTGTTGAATTACATACTTCACACCTTTAAATTTGTAATTTTATTCTCGTTTTTTGAACAAATTACTTTCACAACATTTTTTCAAATTCAGTGTAATATTTTTACAAGAACGTGATAGTCATCTTCAATCTTTAGAAAGGGGCGACACGAACTTTATGAATAGAGGTTTTAATTAAAGGAGTTTTTTTATGAGTTGGTCAAATTAACCGCTCTAGGGAACTCTCGTATTTTTCCCCGAGAACAAATAAACATCTTTGAAAATACCACGACGTTTTTTTTTATGTTTTGACTAAATTATTAAAAATCTTACATTTACCTTCTAGTCATTTATTTTCATCTTTCATTTTCTTTCTTTATGCGCTAAGGAGATTCAAGATTTGGGTGTACATGCGTTTTCAAGAATATTTTGCAAGAATCAGGTGACATTTTTTTTTACATATTATAGTAAACATTTAACCCTCAAGTAGAGTGGTTTAAAGAAACTAACTCTCATTCCTATTGTAAATATACTTTGTTTTGAGCTGTTTGTCAACCACGATATCAGTAAGACTTTAGGAAGGTATTGAGATTAACGCTTTTAAGGTTGGCACCCATTGCTAATGACACAGACAACATGAAAACGTCATTATCTCAGTTTGTACGTTTTTTTTCTTAAAATTGTTTTGAAAGATCTCCCTTCAACAAACAACATAAAAAATGTGCATTTGACATAAATGACCAGCTCAGATATGGGGGCTCCATCGAAGCCAGAGAAAAGTTAGCCCTCAGAAGCTGGGCGTATTGTACAGAGCCCGCTAATAGTACACAGACCCTGTACGTCCGTACTGTCGTAAGTGCACCCCACTGTAGAATTTGTCAGCCACCTCTGGTCGGGATCCCAAAAATGTCAGAAAAAACTCTTGACTGCGCAGAAACATGCGGTCCGTTTGATATATTCACCTATCTTAACAAACGGATTGCAATCTTTGGAGCACATTGTTCCTCTCGGCACCGGACACAGTCGGGAAACACGCCAAATGCGCGACCAACATTGGCACCCTGTTGACATTTGTCAAATGAGAACGGGTCGCTTCTAAGACTCGTTCTTGTGTTCAACAGCTCGGCTGTGGAATGATCTACTGGTTTCTGGGTTTCCTCTAAAATACCCTCCACACAGCATCCCCAAATATGATATAGGCCCTGAGGGAAATTATTTCCCTCAAAGCCTCCTGTGTTGAGTTATTAAACAAAAAATAAGACTCTTCTACTTGACCAAAAACCATAATTATCAATTTATTGTACGCATTTCCAATGTATACTTTTTAAATTATTATTTTAGCCTTTAAATATGTACTTTTTAATATTTCTATAAACTTAAACGTTAAACTCTTTTAAACCTTTTTATTTTTTTACTTTACTATTGTCAATATACTTTAATGATGGTAATAACCAAATACTTGGAGAATCAGTTGTGAAACGCAACATATATTAACAGTAATATGGTAAGCCCTTAAATTCAGACAAGGTACATGCGAGCAAAAATCGGCCTTTAGCTCCTTTCATTTCAAACACGATAAGGTCCATTCGTAATCAAACGGCACCTAAAAATCGTTGATATGCCAAAAACTACCGTCCGTCTATCGAATTTCAAACAAAATAAGGCTCAGATTCATTCAAATCGGTCACCCTAAAGTCTCGCCAAGCAAAAGTCCACCGTCGGCCTATCGACGTTCAAAGAACGTAAAGCACAGAGTGGGTCAAATCAAGTTTCAACACCCCCCAAAATTCACAGTCCCGGCTGACTTCGGACCGGCTTGAAAATATTTCTAACATACACGCTCCTTGCTTTATCCATATTACAACATATTGTAAATATATGCAAACCAATTGCAGGACTGCAAATAGGCAAAACCTAGTAGGAGCAACTAAAATGGGAATAGAAAACGCGTAATAAATTCAGAATTCACCAACCTTTCAATATGTAAATAGATTATAAAATCACCTTGTTAAAAACACAATGTAATCCATTTATAATAGTTTTTAAAAACAGATAAGCATATAAAATATCTTAAACCCTACAGGATTTATAATCAGGACATAGCCATACTGAATAAAATATCTTAAACCCCACAGTATTGATAATCAGGATATAGCAATACTGAATAAAATATCTTAAACCCTATAGTATTGATAATCAGGATATAGCAATACTGAAAAAAATATCTTAAACCCTACAGTATTGATAATCAGGACATAGCCATACTGAACAAAATATCTTAAGCTCTACAGTATTGATAATCAGGATATAGCAATACTGAACAAAATATCTTAAACCCTACAGTATTGAAAATCAGGATATAGCAATACTGAACAAAATATCTTAAACCCTATAGTATTGAAAATCAGGATATAGCAATACTGAACAAAATATCTTAAACCCTACAGTATTGAAAATCAGGATATAGCAATACTGAACAAAATATCTTAAACCCCACAGCATTGATAATCAGGATATAGCAATACTGAACAAAATATCTTAAACCCTACAGTATTGAGAATCAGGATATAGCAATACTGAAAAAAAATATCTTAAACCCTACAGTATTGATAATCAGGACATAGCCATACTGAACAAAATATCTTAAGCCCTACAGTATTGATAATCAGGATATAGCAATACTGAACAAAAAAATTATGTATATTTATATTCCGTAGTTTAAGAAAAAAATGTACCAGTCTGAAGATGGCCGCGATAGGCTGAAACCGGTCAGGTCAAAAATAAAAAAAAAGTGGAAAAAGGCTTTAAAAAATCATTGAAATATGAACTTGATGTTGGGGATTATTTAAATCTTAACGTGTCTCGTATAAGGTAAAAAGAAAGGTTGCCTTGTTTATAGTCTAGCAGGAAAGAAATACATAGAAATACACGACTTCTTCATACGTGCCCCGGGGAGGAGTCGTTAAAATGTTATGGAAGGATCATTTATTTTATAAGGGTCAATATCATGGGCGTTTAACTTTATGTGGCAAGAGGGGAAGTACAGCTAAGCGATCATTCTTTGTAGTTAGAAACTTTATAAAGTTACAAAAGGCTTATTCTTAAGTCCCGGCCGGACCGATACAAGGATTACAACAAGCCGCAACACTTTGACAAAAAGTACTTTCACACAATTACGCGATGCAAAATGCTGACTGTTGAAGTTCAACTTTTATGTTATGGTCTCTGTTTTGTTTGGAATTACAGAAGCTTATTTGAATTTTTATAAAACTTATAACAGGGGTTAAAAGATTTCGTATTATAACTTCCGTGTTTTGAGTGATATCGCGTAGCCTGGTTGCATTTTAATGAAGGCAATAAAATGGGGCACTCTCTTTTTACAGCGATGAGCATTAGTACATTCGCATTATGTTAAACCATCAAACTTGGGATAACAAGTTCCGTGATATAAATAAGTTGCAGTTAACTTCAAAGAAATGATTAAAACTTGTCCGAAAAATCCCTCCAAGAAAATTAAATACTTCTCAGACAAAAATACCCTCTCAGAAGATTTTTCTTGCAAAAAATAACTGTTTATAACTTGATGCGAAAAATGCACTTGATTTGTGACAAATAAAAAATAATGTAGGTACTGTTATTACAAGTCAGTTTTTTTTTTTTGATACCTTAATGGTGTAATGAACGCGGGGAGGGAAAGGGGAAAATATGAAAATTTAACATTGCATTTTTGGCCAGTAAATGCATTTATTTCAGGTGAAGTTTCAAATCAACCTCAGTGATCTATGTTCACGTGGTTAAAATTTTTGGTAGGAGATACTCCATACTTGAAGTATCTCCTACCAACAATTAACACAAGCTATGATAAAATTATTCCCAGTAATAGCAGTCACCCCTGAAAGCATCGCTTCTATGAATTTCGGTAAACCTATCTTATTTTAATAAAAAAAGGTATTAAAAGGTTCATAGCTCATGGTGGAAATATGTTACGACATGAAAAAATGTTAGGTTAATCTCAAAATTCTAGATACGATTCCGTGAAAATAGATATTCGCTCTGTTGATCTTTATGCAAATAATTATTTTTTAATTTTAACTAAAACACTTTGTAATAAACAACTAATTTATTGTATTTTTACGCCAACCGGTTTTGCTTTCGCAAATACAATAACTAAAGAAAATCCTACTGAGTTATCGTATATATAGATACAGAAAAAGAGAGACAGGACAATTTAAAAAAAGAGAAAGTGGAATAAAATATTACGAAAAGTATTACGCATAAGAGGGAGACAACAATAATATATATTATAACTAAATAGTATCAAAATAAAACAGTTTAATGGGGAAATAATGATGTCATTAAGACACTTCTATTATGATTTATAAAAGACAAAGCCATTATTAGTGAAAAATAGACTACACATAATAATTAAATGGGTGAGTGAGACAACATAAGGGAGGTATCACTGCCGAGATAACGGCATACACTGGAAGTTAATAATTGAATGGGGAAGGATTCACAGGAAACACGTTTAAAATCGGACTGTAGGATAAATTTGTTTCGTGATTGCGTAGGTTTTCTAATAATTTTTAATTTAAATATTATGATTCAAATTTAAAGAAATCGTTCATCTATCGAAACCGGTTGGCGTGTGATTGTGGATCTTAAAAATGATGCCAGAACATCAAAAGAAGCATCGCTTGTTACCTGTTGTTGGTCTATATCGAGCAAATTTGTCCTACAGTAAGTTGTATCAACCGACTGGCTAACTTCATAGCGATAATTTTTCAAACAAAAAAATGAGACGGTTAGATATTTTAGATAGGAACTATCGCAGACGTTATCATTGACAATTTAACAGCTATGTGAATATTAAAAAAAATATGTACGTCACAGATCGATTCAGCAAGTGTTTTCTAAAAATTAACAAATGATTGTTAAATTTCTCCTAGACATTGTTGTATGGTGATGTTTGGGTTTGTTACATGCGAATGTATTCAAGTTACAACAGTAGTTTTGTCAAAAACTTCAGGCTCAACAATGGCTTTGCATATGGCGCAGTACATGAAGTTGAGTTCTTAAGTTTCAACTTTCAACTTGTGATGTGTGCCTTTCTGGCTTCCTATGGCATGACCAAATTACACCATACGATTTGGGGTTAACTTTGCGCTCTGTAATGATTAAATAAAGAACACTTTTTAACTTTATTCCACTTTTATTTTAAATATTTTTTTTTCTTGAAAGTGGAATAAAGTTCAAAAGTGCATTTTATTTAATCATTATATATTATAAGAAAATCGTTGATCTATCGAAACCGGTTGGCGTAAAATACAATAAATTAGTGGTTTATAACAAAGTGTTATGGAATCGTCCAACTTTTTGATACTTGCACGTTGCCAATTAAAAAAAAAACTTTGACAACTCGAGTTAAGTGCGGTGTTTGTGGCAATCAAATAAAATTGCGAATATCCGAGCTCTACGTCCACGTCATTTAGGATTCAAATTGGCAATTACATATTTACAGGTAATCTTCTATTGCCTATTAATTTATTGAGCTGTACTTAAATCTGACACGTCGCCGAACATTAATACTAAAATATTCCACGAAAAGCAGTTTCCTCCCTCAGTTTTACGGGGTATTTGTGCTTAATATGCGAGTCATCCTATAGTTATTACCCTCAATAGCGCCTAGGAAAACATGACACCTTATTTAGAGAAGTGTCATTAAATCTAATTTGCAGTAACTCAAAGCAAAATATGGTTCGAGCTAGGCAGTATTAGAAATGGCTTTAGATTATGCATATATCTATATTCCTTTGAAACATGATTACATACGCAGCGGTATTATACAGTGGCGTGTAGTCCATAAAGGCTGAATATCATATGATATCTTAAGAAAATATTTTTGCGCAAAAACTCCACAAATTTGAAATTAAAATTTTTTTTTTTTAGTATATTTTTACAACAATAACAATGACTTTTCTCAAAGCCAACAAAAAATTCTTAGTTCAGCAATTATAATAGAAAAGACTGCAGCCTATCCTTGGTCATAGAGCAATGCACGCCACTGTTGTTAAAATAGATATTAAGTAAATCACCCCCTCATGTTATATTCACATAGTATATCATGCACCTATTACAAGACCATCGTTAAGTCAAAATTGTTTTTTTTTTTGTTGGGAAATTCATATAAAAATTACAATTTTTTTTAAAGATAAATGTAGGTTAAGAATATAATGTTAGTTAAACACTGATGTTAAGGCTGTCCAGCACCATCAAGGTATTCAAATTGTATGTGTTTCTTTTTATTAATAAATTTTTTGAGAATTTTCGATGTTAAATATCCCTTTAAAGACTGTTCAGATTTTCATACCGCATTCTTAAGACAGTCACAAGCTTAAACCATCAAGACACGTCTAAACAGTCAGAATACAATTTTTTACTTCTACAGAGTTTTTGAAGTCCAATCAAAGTGTCCAAATTGGAAATGCAGTAAAAATTGCCCTTAAGGGGGAGCGAGACGTCGGAGAAGGATAATTTATGCATTCGAAAAAATGAACATATTATTAAACACAACATAATGTGTTTAAAGGGGTAAAAATGTATATAGACTTAGAAATTGTGAAAATTAATATAGAAGCATGACTTTTTCTGAACTTCCTACATATGTTTTGCAAAATATTATTTTTAAAAGTGGAGAAAAAATAATTGCTATCCTTCACTGTAAATAAAAGAACTTTAAATAAAATATTATCTTCAATTAAAATCGGATTGGTATATCCGAGACACTATCTAAAGATTACAAATAAATCGGGGTAGAATCTAGTGGTCATGACAAAACGGTAGCAGTAAAAAATACATGGGAATTAATTGAATATGATATTGATAGTTTTTAGAAATCGAAGGATACCGATAAAAATGACGGAACGGATTGGGGCAGCTGTAGCACAGCCGATTAGTGCGCAAGGTTCAGGAGAGATCATCAGGTCCTGGGTTCGAGTCCCAGCTGCTATCGTCATCATTTTTCTGTATATTTTCGGTTTCAGGTTTCATTTTGAGAGTTGTCGACATTATTTTCAATGATCAAAAATACAATTTAATTTATTTTTGTTTTTGTTTTAAGCCACTTCCTTTTATTTATATTTATGCATTATCGCCCGGTTTCGGTAAAACTCAACCTTTTTCAGGAACGTGCACATATAAACTATATAAATGAAATAAAGTGACTTAAAACAATTTTTTTCCTTCTTCATTTAATTTATAATTTGAAGCCATAAAGGGATTGCTTTCTTCGATAGATTAAACGTATATTAAACGTATGAAAATCGAAATTATATCAAATTCTTTTTTAAATAGAAAGAAAATATTCAATGTTTTAAAATATTTTGTAAAATATACGTATAAAAATAATTTTCTCATAACCAATTGAAAAAAAAAATATTGTAAAATCTGAAATTGAATATTCACGACCAGTAACCAAATGACGTAGCTTAATGACACCCTTTAAATAGCACCATGAAAAACACAACTGAAAACACTACGGAAACACAACTTAATGAAGGGAAGAGGAACTTGTGATTACTAACTTACCTCTAAGGAGATTTATGAATCGCTGAAGATTCTGTTTATTAGACGATATGGTGGCATTAATTTTAATAATGCGATTAAAGATAACCGATTTTTCTTCGTTGTAAAATTATAACCGCCAAGAAAAAGTTAACTCGATGACGCCTTCAAATCTGGAGCGCCTCTTGGACAGGTCTGATAGTCCATTATTGCGATAAATCGAATCATCCCCTTTATTTCCCTATAAAATTATCAGCTCGGGCAGTTACCTCGTTTTTCACTATGTCGTTCGTTTGTTTGACGACGCTTTTGCTAAATACACGATAAAAGTAAACTGTGGTTATTATTATTAATATTGTTTTATTAGTTGGATATTTGATACATTCAAATAAATTGTAAAGAAGGTGGAGGGTGGCAGTTTTAACACCCTCAGCGGTCATATAATCAAAATACAGCAATGTGAAAATGTTAAAAGTTATTTTGTAACAGTTAAAAAAAAAATTTAAAAAAAATATATATATATACTGTACTAGAGTCCTATCAGCTATATTCCCCATTCAGAGAATGTAGCGGTGAGGCTGAAGGAAGTAGAGGAGGAGAAGGGGAAGGTTTTTTGAATGGTAACCACCAGGACAATTCTTATAGTATCTTCCACCCTGAATCAGGGTGCAATCATATTCCAAATCTAATTTAATTTCCAGTCCAAACGTGAAAATCGAAGGACGAGCAGTCAAACAAGTCGCTAAACCTCACTTTGTAGGTTATTAATACATGGAACACAACAAATATTTTGTCTACAAATTCTATATGGGTATTTTGGAAAATGTTTAAGGTCTAAACACTACCAAAATGTTTGAAAATATGTGCAGTTTGAAAAGCGGTGAAGGCATTTTCAGGGACTTTACCTATAATTGCAGTAGGTATTTCACATAGAACTTAAAAGCATACGGTCTAAGAACTTTCTTAATTTGAAACTTTATAGGTACATTTTATTACCTAAGAGTGTAGAATTTATAGATAAATCATTCGTAGGATTTCTTGCTTTAGCAGACTTCAAAGTTTGTGTTTTTGAGTACCCCCTTTCAATATAGGTATTGTATTTCACGTGGTGAAAGGTCATATTACAATTAATGTCATTTCACCATCCAAAATATATGCTTTGCAGGTTGCTAACTCGATAAATACTATGAATAATTTGTTTGTAAACACTATATGGGTAATTAGGAAAATGTGTAAGGTTTCGAAAGACAATAATCCTCATCCTGTAATCTTTTAAATTGTGCATGTATCGGAATTTTAGGTAAAATGTTCATAAAATGTTTTCACTGGTTTTCATACTGCACTTATTTTCAGACACTTTGAGAAGTATTTCATAAAATTTTAAGATTACCGTTAGAGGATATTTGTCATTTAAAACCTTATACATTTTCCTAAATCCCCGTATAGAATTTACAAATAAATTATTTATGGTATTGCTTGAGTTAGCAATTTGCAAAGTGATGTTTTGATGCTGGCCCTTAAATAGAAATACACCTATAGCTAATAGATTATTTATCCTCTGCCTTTCGCTGGCAAGGAAATAAGCGAAGTTCATAAGGTAATTTATTTCTCCGTCTCTACCTATACGGGTCCTGCGATCTACGAGCATTTTAGACGATAACAAAAACTCGTGCAGGTTTTCCCCTATTGTAGGAACACGTTATTTTTTCATCTAAAAATAAACGCCGCTTCTCGAGTGCGAAGTTGAAGAGAAATCATAAAAACAGTTCCACTCCCGCGAGGTTCATACTAAACGTACGTTTTTCCGACACATTCAACTTTTATTGTTTTCTATGTTAAACGAGTTGCGTAATTTTAGCGCTGGAATTGTACTGGTTTTACGACTCGGTCTTGTTTATTCGTCGCCTTCTACATTCTTAATTCGGAGCCAAGAAAAAGCATAAAATGCTTGTTTAATGCGGACAATACACCTGTATAAATTGTATGTAACCCCCCGTGAAAGCATTTTATAAAACAAAGGTGACATCTAGTAACATGTTTGTCAATCAATATCAGGGCTGTGCCTTGACAGATATAACTTTCAATTTACATTAATTTATTTACGACCTTAGTGCAATCGAATTTGGGATATCTATGCTGTATATTTAACCACTAAGTCTGGAATAAGAGAAATACAAATGTACATCCTCTGTAAATTATCACTTGAGTGATCGAAACGGTCGGGTTTGCACTTAGGCGACGCGGGCTCAATTCTCTCCTAGTTAAATCCTCCATCATCGCACAAGCAACATTTTTGTCTTGTAATGATGATCGTCGGAGGCTTTCAATTTTGTCAGATTGTACGTAGCCGACGAATGTTTGACTTTCTTTAAAGAAAAAAAAATCGTATTCATTTTAATGGAATAACTTATTGAACATTGTAAACTTCAATGTAATATTAACAAATCGCAATGAAATATAAAACAGAAAAATACACAGAAAATAAAAAGGTAACGGTCCCAACTGGGACTTGAACTCAGAACCTCTGAATTACCGGGATATCATCCTCCAATTGAGCAATTGAGACTTAAGAATTATGAATATAATCTTGAATTAATTACTTCCTTGAAGTTTTCCCGATAAGTCAGGGGTTCTGGGTTTGAGCTCCAGTTGCGACCATTGTCTTATTATTTTATGTGTCTTTTTCTGTTTCACATTTCATTTAGTTTTGTTAATATTATCTTTTTCAATGATTAAATATTACAATAAGGTTTATAAACTTCAATAAGTTATTTAAATAAATTGAATATTCATTCTAGACTTATAAAAAAGTCTATATACATCCCGTCTATATAACCGGACTAATATAACTCGGTTGCAAATATATTCGGACAGAACTCCGCAATCATAAAAAACGTAGCAGCCAAAAATGAGAATTATTAGAACATAGTATTAATATAAATTTCTTCAAACGATTGGTATTCACTTTGTGGCGTCATTAATAATAAATGAATTAAATAATAATATTGAATACTAAGAATATTATTTAATTCAATTATAATATTAATAATTCTTAAATTGAAATGTGAGAACGATAAAACCGATGGGAAAGGATAACACTTATCAGTAAAAAAAATGAAGAAACTGAAGTTATATTCAACGTCTTATTTGTAGAAAGAACACATAACATTTTTAATAAATTGTGCAGAATAATATTATGCTTTACTTGGATTTTAAAAACATTTAAGAAAAGACTGTTGAGAAAAAAGGAATCAACATAAAGTGGTGTTCTTTTTGTATGGGTAAATTGGATTAAATATTATGTCACAATCTCCGGAGATGCTTTGTACTGAGAGCACACCTGAAATATGAACGTATCTAGGAAACTTCTTCAAGGTAATAATAATCGGAAACTGTTGGCCAAAAATAAAGAGCATTTTCTTATGTTAAACCGAATAATTTGGTTGTCCAGATAGTATTCGGAATTTAGTTTATACAAATTATTTCCCGGCGGCTTCGCCAGTGTGGTGTCGGGATCCCATGACTGCACTGTACCTGCCGTCCGCGGGTGAAGCCGGGTATAAACCATGTAATGCTTACTCGCGTGGTTTTATTGTAAGGATCAATTCTCAAAAATTTTGTCATCAGTATCGATAATGATATGGAATAAATTTCGGTGAACAGTAACCTCGATATATAATTTAAGCATGTGGGACATGAGATAAGAAAGCTCAAATGGGACAAAGGTATGGAAAGGAACTTACATCTTTACAGCTCCTTTGCTCTCGCGAATTTTCCATATAATCACTTCAATTGTCACCTGTTTCCCGTTATAGTTTCGTACTCTCTCCCGATACTCCCGTATATAAATCACTTAAATATCAACTCCACTTGATACGAGATTTTAATTACAACTGCACTTGAAGGCAGGTAGTAAGTAGAAGAGAGCTGATGTTATATTTGAGTTGATTTTTATTTAGATTTCATGACGCCAGAGCTCACCGTTCGAGAATCTTTTCTAGACAAACTAACAGATTTACTATTGTTATGACACACCCCCGGTCAACGCCCTTTGAACGATAATAAATCGATAAAAGTGAAGATTTTTTATTGAATAATATATCTCCAACAAATTTATCACGTTAGCTTTTAACTTGAAAGGCTGTTCACGTAAAATATAATATTTCTCCATTATACTCTTTAAACCCCCTCGAGACAGCCTACGATTTTTTCGCTAGGTTAAAATAACTAACACTCCATTTTAGTACCTACACATCCTAGACGAGATATTTTTGAAAAACGATGGTGCGTTAATCTTCTATACTGTTAATATATGGGCGTCAAATTATTCGGTCACGATTATTGCTTTGGGGAAATATACAATTTTATCTGTGGAAGGGATCAAATAACTCGACACAAATGTTAACAAGTTTGTCTGTGGAAGAAGTACAATAATTTGTCTTACCTGTATCCGAGAGCTACGACGATTCGCGCAACCAGCGTGCTACGAAGGTTCCTTAGGTCTACAACTTGAACGAGGGAGTCTAAATAATCGTCGTAGGTCTTATATGGCAGCAAACGCCTGTCAGCCTCTACGCTGGGAGAATACGAAAATTTGTAAGCCATGGTGTTTTTTTAATGAGACCTTGCACAAAGTATTAAAAAAAACTATACTGATTAACGAAGAATTTTGTTTATTTATTTACACGTGATTTAGATATTTGACGTGTTGTCAAAATTTGACATATCAACCTTCAAATGTTTAAATAAAATTTTCAAATTACGAACATTTATTTAAGAAGTCTAGCAAAAGTGGTTTTTTGTTCAATGTATGTATGTATGGAATTAACTACATTATATTGTACTTTATTATCAAGCATTGAAGTCTTTGATCTTTGATGTTTATATGTGAGTCGCCATATTTAACACTTTAGTCAACCCTTCGGGAATGTTCAGCGTGTGCATGCACCCGAAAGACAAGATTAAGAGCTCAGAAAAGGTAAAGATTTAACGGACTCATAAAATGTCTAGTAAAAGTGGGGGAACCACAGATAAAATAAGAAACGGTTCGCTATTTAAGAATAGTGAACCGTATGCGAACTAGAAAGCAGAATATTTGTGTGTCAGCAGTAAAAATTCTAGAACGGTCAAGATAGCAAGGAATCTGCACAAGTCAATCGAACTATTTTTACGTTTTTAAATTTATATTAGAAGTTATGGAGTTTTGAAGTTTTCGTTGACTGCAAAAAGTATTACAATGGACTCAATTTTGTTTGTTCCATATATTTTCATAGTTCAATACGAAATAAGATTTCCAAAGAACAGTGTTGAAATGTCGGGAAAAGCAGTGGAAATACTTAAGATTTAAATAGTACGCAGAATGCAAAATAATAGTACAAAGCAATCATTTGTACTAAGACTTGTATTACGTTGTTAAATGAGAAGAGTTTAAATTACTTCTGTTGCAGCTTTAAAGCTTGTATATCGCTAATTAAAGTGATAAAGTTCATGTTACCATTTTAAGCAGGTACCTTTTGCAGAAACGTTTTTGCATAAAGCGAAATAACATTTTGAATCTGTTTTTATTTTTTTAATCCACGCTGAACTGAAGATGAATTTATCGTAATTAGATTTCTAAAGAAAATGTATCTTACGTATTTTTATTGTTACTCACAATATTATCAATTCATTCGAACTTTTATAATGATGCGTTTAAATCGTGGAAAACCATGATTGAGAAAGCTTTTCTCGCAATTTTCACAATATGTTTTTTGTTTTGTTTTCAAATTCTTTGAAAAGCTTTTTGGTATTTTAATAATATTCACCATAAACCCCAATACGAGTGTTGTACTTAAAACTTTTTTATTAAAAAAATGATGAATTTCAGTGAAATTTCAAAATCGTCGCCCACAACACAAATAGGCGAATCGCATATTTAGCAACTTTCCAGGAGAGCCAAAAAAAACTTTTTTTTTCCCGATTCCTACAAATTTTAAAAAAATATATATAATCAGCAAATTGTTTGCATAATAATAACAGCAGGTATATAAACACTAAAAATTTATATGTTTTTTTAATTATTTCATTTGCTTAGGTTCTTTGTTAAATAATACCTCCATAATTGAGTAATTTTCGTGTTTAGGGGAATTTTATTAATTGTTTCGCTAATGGGTATAAAACACTACGTAGTGAAACCGCCCCCTTGAAATAGAAATTTGCTCCTTCATGTCACCTTTCTTGAGAAAAAAAATGTTAAATATTAATTTTTACACATTATCTAATTTTCATTATTAAAAAAAATATATATATATTATTGTTATTAAGTTCTGCGTGTATTTCACTCTTTTATTATTGCGACTGCTATTTGGGAGTTCAATGACATCATCAAAATTTACATGATTTTTTTACCGCTACCTAATTTTTATTTGAATCCAATTTAAAATATTAAATTAATGTTTTGAAAATCCGGCGATAATTTAAATTATTATTCTATGAGCCAATTACCATTAAAAACTGATTCCAATTTAATAACTAGTGATTGCAGGAATGATGTGAATACTCTTGTCAATTGCCATTCGTTATTTCCCCGGTTATAAAAAATAAATGAAAGTATTTGACTAACCCCTCCATTGGTTATCTTTAGAGCATTACTTAAGAAATTATATTGTTTAGGTTCCTTGAAAATACAACGGAGTTTAGAGAGAATCATTTCCTTTGATTATTTATTAATGTTATATTTGGATAATTTGTTTATTTCTAACTGTTCCAGAAAATTTAATCTTAAACCCTTTCTTTCTGTATATATGTGTAAGAACGTGATTTTTCTCTAATGCCTTCTAATTTTGAATCATTTATATTATTGAAGCAAGTCGCCACAGTCGGTGTTTTAGCAGTTAATTTATAGATGTCGCTATAGTTAAGTTTTTGAACTCAAACTTCATCTCTGAATTCCGGCCATCCGGTCTTGGCCATCCAAAGGAATGCATATCGATGTACTTTTCCTGTGGATGTTTTCGCGTAACTGCAAACTACAGCTGCAGCACGATTACTCCTGTTTCTGCATATATTACCATCCTCTCTGTTTTCTTCACACGTTTTCCATTAATTCCGTACTCGTCTGCTTTTCCGTTGCAGAAAATTCTGAAAATTTCAAAACCGAGCACCAACACGGGAAAATAATTAATTTCTGAAAAATTATCAAAGCCCGTCTACAATATGCCTGCAACGAAAGCTCCGCTGGAACATTGGATGGGTATTTCATTTATAGAGATTCCTTTATATTTCTGTAGTTTCAAACTGAAACGTGTTACGGTGTCTTCATTGTGAATATATTCATTTCACAGTATCAAACTTTAGATTACGAGAAATCATTTTGTTGAAGCATGAAATTGATATGCTTCCGGTTCAATACTTGCATTCTTCGAGTCCTTGCCTACAAAAAACATGAAAACGTGAATTATTCATACAGTTAATAACATCGAACTTTGTGGAATTAGTATTAGTACAACTTTTGAAAAACGATTTTTAGATTAAATATAAGGGCGTCTCTTAATAATGCAGTATTCCCACGCAAAATTATTATTTTGTTTCTTTATTAGGGGAGTTTCTCATTTTTCATATTTCATATGTACATGGTATGGAATCCTGGATACAGGAGTTGATATACATACAATTACATTTTCTCAATTTTCAATTACTTTACTTGAATAATTAATTACTTAAATAAATACATTACAATTTTACACACTTTAATTATTTTTATATTTAATTTTAGATGGAACAATTTCTTATTTTATTTCATCTGGAAGGCATTTATATAAATTGCTCTCTTCGTAGATAATGGATTGCTTGCTCATATTAAAGAGAGAAGTCTCTGAAATGTGAATCCATGGTCGCATCCTAAAAAATAAATCGGCCATACAGGATGACTTATGAAGAGGCTACTCATCAAAAGGCCAACATTTGGGAAATCTGTATAATATCTTTGTCACATCATAAGGTAGATAAATACATGGTTTCCCATCTGATAAGCCAAGTTGATGTAAGACTTGAAGAGTTACGATGCTGCATCTGATAACTTCGATTTTCATGAAGGCTGGTATGAGTGAAGCTTAGCTCAATTTTCCAAGATAAATACTATAGTTTGTAGGGTAAATATTATCGCCATGATTGCAAACTTCCAATGAGAGAGGTCATCAGAAGAAGACGCACTTTGCTGATATGACAGTCGCAGCTTCCGTTCTTTTTTTATATTTTGTTAATGTTAATTCGTTGTAAAAATCCCTCACAATTTTCCTTCATGAAACCATATCTAAGCTATAACGGGGTGTCAGCAAATTTGATGACATTTTCGATTTTTAATCAAAGTTTCAAGTATCGCTGCAACGCTGCGAGTGAACCGACTTCGCACCGACTGCAAGTTAACTAACTCTCATGAACATGTCTGACATTAAATGGCTTTATAGTTCGTGAGACTTGTGACTGACGTATACGTTAGCGATATGGTATAATATGACGAGAGTTTCAGGCGAAGTGACCAAGAAACTACTGAATATACCCCCGTGAGAAACAAACTCGACCGACTCGACTGACTAGCATTCCAACGTTTTATGTTATCGCGCTGTGCGTCCAAATTTAAGCATCCAACTCGAAAGTGGATTTTATAAGGTGAGTTATAAAACGTCTTTGTCTTTATTTGCCTTATCGGGTCCATTGAAGATTAAAGGCAGGATCGTCGGGTAAATAACTGTGATCATTCAATGGAAGAATTCATACATTCGTGGAATAAACACTACATTATGACGTAAATGACTCTCAAACATCACAAATGTAACTTTCGTCATCAAAATGGGGTTTTTTTCTGCTTACGTTGAATTAATTATTATTTTGAAGATTGATTTAACAATCGTAACTATCGCTGCGATTACTTTAGTAAAGATATTTGACCACAATGGCAAAGTGTTAAGGTCATTAGATCTGGATCTATAGGTTGCAGATTCAAACATGTCTTACGAATAATGTATTTGCACGTCATTCCATAGTGGAAAATATCTTTAGTTTCACCCTGGTGGGAGACTACACTTAAGTTAAGAAACATTTCTTGAAATGGTTGAAGCCATATTTATTGTCTAGATCTGAATAGATCAATGTTAACCACTCTCTTCACCCTATTCTTCCCATATCAACTTTTCACAGCCCTACAATGATAACTGAAATATGGTTGTCATATTCTCGCTGGCTTCGATCAGTTTACACAGTATCACATTAAACCAGTGATGCACAACCTTCATAGTCACAGGGCCAAATTATCAGTTTTAATAGTTCACGGGTCATAAGGGGTAGGGAACATGCAGCTTTAATTTTTAAGTCGGTAGCATCGCTAGTGTTGGTATGTGAATACCTATATGTATTTTGTAAAACGGTAACGATTTAATAAATCAATCATCGATTGCACAAAGCGCCGCTGTCGAAATTATTCTATCTTAAAGGTCAAATGCTGTCGATTTTTATTATTGTGAAGAAATTTAAGTTTAAAAAAAGATTTTAAGTTTGAGTGGCTGAATCAGACAAAAAATTTAAACTCTTACATATTTGCGAACTTTGGTAGGCGGTCAAACTAATAAAAATGTTGTTGATTATTAGAGAAATTCCGCTATTTTTTTCTATTTTTTTTTCAAACGATGCAAACTTTTTCTATTTTATTTGGTCGCACAAGAAGGGTTCGTGGGCCGCCGGTTGTACACTACCGCAGTAAACAGAATAAATATAAAGATAGTTAAAAAAATATATTTAAATTAAGATATATATTAGGTGCCACAGTAGGGGAGGGGGCGTGACTAGGGATTAGTAAAGAGTGGGGGAATAGATAGGTATTGAGGGAGGAATGAAAGGAAACATTTTTGAAATGCTTATTATTATTATACTTATTATATACTTATACTTATTATTATTATTAAGGGATTTCTTAATTTCCGAGGCTTCTAAAATATCCATGGTTTACCTTTACTATTAATATGAAGAATATTGACCCCCGTATTTTTATTAAATAATTGTTTGAAATAATATGATTAGTGAATTCGGAAAAATTATTATTTTTTACGACATCTTACATAATTCTGTAATATTGTTTAGTATGTATTTTCCCCTGATGATGGAACGGTTGTTCCGAAACTGGTCGGCTTTAAAAATACAAAAAGTGGTTAAAACAAAGTTTGCCTGTTTCATTCAATCATAATTGATAACCAAAAAGTCTCGTACAATAGTAAATAATATATTATTCGAGAAGGTATTGTAAGAATACGTTTTTTCAATCAATTTAATAATTACATAATTTTACCATTTTAAAACACGTTTTTTTAAAGTATAAATTATATACCTGGTAATATTTACGTCCGAATTCGACATTTCATTATGTTTAACACAATGATTGTATGCTTGTTTGCATTGATGCTTCATTAAGCAATTCTCAGATGAAAGTGCTCCTCAGCTCCTCAGCTCTCAGCTACAAGTGAAAATATTAAAAACACCTATTCAAAAAAAACATTATTTTCTGCTATTGCTAGATTGTTTCGCTTTGAAACGTACGTCATCGGTGCAAGCAAAACACCCCCACTGCACCCACATGAAATTTATGCACATTGTGCAGTGAATAGAGCAGCCTCTGCACCGACGGCTAATGAGAGCAATATTGCCACCTTCGGGCGCCAAACCTAGCAACTATCAAGTGATGTACACAGGAACCCAGACGTAAAACCGCCAGACGGAATGGTATAGGGCGTATAGGCGATAAACAAGTAAGCAAATTATCGCTTGCGGAGCGGTCATTATTGCTCGTTAGCACTTTTCAGGTATTTCAGTACTAGCGATTTTAATTGCTTGTCTGCACTGCGTTTATATTCACGTTGCACGTCATCTGCAGTCTTTTATATCGCATTTCGCGTGTTCTCTGTTTTATGTATGCTCTATTTTAGATATATATTTTTTGAATTTTCGCATATCTATCACTCGTTGTCTTTTTAATTGTATTTTATGGTTTATTTTGTGTTCCCATTAAACATTTTTAAATACGTCTTAATTAAAATGAAACACTAAATAGATATGACTGACTAACGATTACTCCATCTTATCTGAAGGTGTAGGCAGAGAGGATGAACCGCTTTTTTTAATCTAACTGTTGGCATGGCCTGACTAGAACATTTGAGTAGATTTTTATTTCACACAAACTAGATGGTGGCAAGTCTTTCCGGGATGTTCCCTACTTCTTCTTGCATCAACTTGCGTGTATTTACTGACTGTATTTTCTTTACCATTCTTACTACTGTGTAACGCCTACATCAGAATTGAATGTGCTTCGTTCACAATGATATATAATAATATGTTAAATGAAACAAACATTTTGTTTTATAACCACTAATTTATTTAACAACCGGTTTCGCTTGGGTCAGGCTTCGTTGGGGTAAAATACAAAGTTTGCTCTATTTGAATATTAATAAAATTTACCTTTTTTTTAAATTTTATTCTGACGAAGGTTGAGGCAAGCGAAACCGGTTGTAAATAAATTAGTGGTTAAAAATAAAAATGTTAGTTTAATTTAATAGCATTTAACAATAAACTGCTCTCTACGAAACATATTCATTTAAATAAAAAAAATCTTTCTATTTTTCTGATTCTTCACCTGACCCACCTTATTTAATGTTCTTCATTCACACCTGCCTGAGACCTCCCCGACTTATTGCATTAAAAAAAACACACACAAAGTTGTACTTGCAAAATTTCATTGCTACTATAACAGATGTATCTTTTAGCAGGTCACAATGATTCTGTCAACGTAAAAACAGTTCCCATTTTCATTGTTTTCCATTTTAAGCACCTTTCAGCCAGTTTCTGGAAAGTGTCAACACATAATGTGTGTCATTCGCAGATCGTTTACAGTTTTATCAGCAGTAGTGTGAAACGAACTAAAAAACAGACGTGCTTTAAATCTAGCCAACGTGTTTTAAAGCTTTCATTTCTGAGCTATAAAATAAATTTCAACACCCCAGAGTGTGCACGTGTGATGGATTACGAATTTTCTTCAAATAACAACATACAACATATTGACCAAAAATAATAAAGACTTAAAAAAACCTTTGTAACTATTTTCCACTTGTTTATTTCAGACGGGACCGGTTTCATCCTATCACGGGCATCTTTAGACTGGTACAATTAAAACTCAAATTTTTCCTTATAGTATTAGACATTTATGACTGCAAAATTTGTTTTATTGCACAATTATATTTAAAACAGCTTTGGAATTAGTTTATTACCTCGGAGCAACGGGACTCACTCCAGACACAGATGCTATATATACCATAGATTGAGTTTTAATTGTGCCAGTCTGAATATGCCCGTGAGAGGATGAAAACTGGTCCATTCTGAAATAAACAAGTGGAAGATAGTTATCGACAAAGGTTTTTATAATCAAAAACTTCATATTAAAATGGATAGTTTCAAAAATAGAAATAATTTATCTTCCCTTTGGCACAATTTAAACAGTTCGTTTTATTCGTGTTACTTAAACCTGTAGTTCCGTTTACGCTTACGGCGTACTCTTTTAACTCGTTTACGTATAATTTACTTTATATTTTAATTTGCAAGAACCGGTAAGACCTTAAACAGAATTATTAGTTATCCGTACATTGTGCAGTTTCGTAACATATCGCATCTTCTTTTAGTGTAAAAGTAAATAGATAAATTTTTTTACATCTTTCCGAAGAATTTTCAATCTTTTTCCCGCTAAATTTGTAGTCATATTAAATAGAAAATATCACGAGATATACCTGTGAAAAATCATTCACAGGGATTGTGAATTTGTTTTCATGTTTAATATAATTAAAATATACTGTTTAATTACACATTTTTTTTTAAAGCCGTGTTTCGAACCCCGATCAACTGGTTGGAAGACAACTATGCTGACCATACACTGCGAATCGTTTTAAGAACTGCGGCGGAAATTCATTATATATACTGAAAATAAGAATTGCTTAATTTGAATTTTAGAATTTGAATGTTACGTATAGTCAGGTACTCCGTACTCATATAAAAACCGAAAATACTTTGATAGAAAAAAAAATAAATGCAGTTACAGATCAAAAAAAACCAAATATATTTACAGACGAGGTATTGCTCCTGTCGATATTATGATCAACATGCATGTAATTATTTTATTTTTTTTGTTCAGGTATGTAATAATTACAACATTATAGACATCCTTATCCAATTCATTGCAAAAGTACCGTTGATAAAAGTGAGTGAGAAGGGCTAAAAATTCATTGCAGTTATCTAAGAATGTGTCGAATTTTACACCCGTTGTATATATATACTAATCTCAGTATATTCTTCACGAATCTTCATTCATTGCATTTGTGAGTATAATGAACAAAGGATCACAAATTGAGAATTTAGTGTGTGCTAAATATTGTGAAAATATTGATTGATATTGAATAGATATTTAACCAGAAGCACTGTAGTCCCCACTTATCGAATTATCTATTTATTAAGTTGCCTGACGTAAGCCGATCGTTGCCGAGCCGAGTGTTTAATTATTGGTAATTTGTACGTGCATTTAGAGCTTTAAGTCTCACTTAACGCGATTAGTACAGTTAATCCTCTACCGCAATACACTAGTAACATGTTGTAACTGACAGTGGTAAACTTCCGAGAATGTAATCAATTGTGGATTTAATCTAACTATTTTCAAACTAGGTGCATAAAAAGGGAATTATTTAGATCATCTAACTTTTTTTCTAAAATTGAACTTTGTGAAACAACGGTACAAGCTTTGATACTGGATTTATGAACTCAAAAAACAGAGGTGATAATAAAAATTAGTTTCGTAGAATCTGTTTATGATTTTTTTACGCCTCACAAGGCCTCTGATAGCTTCTAAGGACCACTACGTCCATGCATTTGAATTATATTAGCAGGATGTGGAATCATTTCCACTGCAAAAATAAATTAACATGCTTTTGTAATTTTATTTTTCAATGTTCTTTTTAGGAAAGAAGTTCTATTTAACATATAGGTGATGCCAAATTTGTCATAAATCATAAATGCCTTTGCATATTTTATAAGAAACAATGATATGTATTTCAAGTGTACTCATGTTCAAGAAGCTTTCAGTGTTTTTCTAGTGTGAGACCACGTTCAAGAATAGACGGGTTATTCCTGAACATGTCCGGTTCTTCATATTCCCGTCTTCTATTTCCAATATAAACCAAGTGTGGTTCCGGATATGGGGACTCTCGTGTGGTGTAAAAATAAAAAAAAATAAAAATAATAAAAATTGGGAAAAAACTATTTGTGTTGCATGCGACAGCCTAGACAATGGTTTACGCATCGGCTTTTGATAAATGCCTCTTGGGCTAGCACAGGAAACGTTGATTAATAAATTGTAAATTACGACGGAAATGTTTATATTGCATGTACAAGTAATATTAAAATATCGTAACAATAAAACTGAATTTTGATTATATTTGCATTTACAGACTTATTCGTTCGTATTTTTAGTTCTAATGCATAATTTATAACCTGTTATTAAATTATGTATTTATGCCTAATCAGGCTGTTAGATTTAGTAGTGAAATATTTATGAGTTTAAAAATACAGAATAACATTAATTTGTACGTAGTTTTACAGAAAGAATAAAAGTACATATTTGCCAAAAAGTAAGGGGGTTTAAAAATAAGGTTCTTTATGTTACGGGTAAGACATTTATAGCCAAAATCGATCCTCCCTTTTTCACTTCAAACCTTGTGACCAAAAACTACGGGGATAGGTACTTTTCTAAACCATCTCACCAAAAAGGTTGGTCAATGACTGTCTAGTGCAATTCGATGTGAGCACCCTCCCCAATAAAGACTCCATTGAAATGCTTGGGGTAAGTATTTCAGACTAGCTCAAGTATAGGGGCTCTTTTTTAATGTTTATTCTAGATATATATATATACAGAAGCCTGAGTAAATCTGGCTTCCGAGAAACTGTGTATCTTGTATTATAGGGTTAGCAGATTCTTTAATAGTGACTGACTGCTAGACCTATACAAATCACAAGTACGTGTCCAACAGTTGAATTATCACCTCTGGGCTGGAGTTCCTAAATGCTGGATAAACCTGCTTGATTCTGTGTAAAGGAGGGCGGTTCGTCTGATTGACAATCTGTTAATAGGCCGACTGCCATCTCTAATGCTCAGACGCAATGTAGGTATGCTGAGTCGGTTATACAGATATTTCAATGGAGCCTGCTCGAAGGGGCTAGCAGCGTTGATCCCATCCTCTCCGGTGCACGTGGATGTGCTTGTGATGTGTCAGTAAAAAAAAACATTACTTAGGGTCCAACAATAGTTTTAATGTATCTGGTGGTTCAACATTTGATCGAGTCGCTTTGCACACTGCATTGATGAGGCGCCGTATTTCTCAGTTATACCTACTAACTACCTATGTAATAATGTCCTACCTTAGCATCTGTTCGTGTTTACAAGTTTAGCTGCCAAGTAGAAGAAAAAAGAACAGGTTTCTATATTTTTTGCACTGTATTAGAACCGAACCTACAATCTGACGAATTAGAGTCAAATGCATACACCACTATGCTATCATGACAAAGACGGTTCTGAAGTTATTCTTCACGTGATTGAATAGAGGATTTTATCACATAATAAGCTAAATGTTAGAGATGATAAATGCTCACGGGTTTACACGGAAAACAGAGAAATCTTAACTTTTATTTTTCAGTTTTCAAAAGGCTTTTCCTAATGTCAATAAGCTCAAAATTTGATTTGGATTTACAACAATCGTCTCTATAACATTTTTTGCATCTCTCTTCAAAGATACAATGTATAAAATATAAATTCAACATTTGTTGTCTTCAAATGCATCTGTTACTCGCAGATTGAAAACGGTTCTCACTACTGAAATTTTCTATGAAAATGTGTATCCATCTGTAATACTTCTATGAATTGTACTGTAAGAGGTTTACTAGAAGAAGAGCGTCTCCCCTTTAGAATAAATATTTCGAATATAATGGAATACGCGGTTAATAACTGGGTCATTGAAACTACTCCTACCAGCCCCTGTTTATTTTATGCTGGCGGTCTACTGAGAAACGTTCAACTGCATAAAATTGTTTTTTTTTATAAAAACAGGGCTTTTACATCAGATTCAACCCCTTTTCAAATTCTTGGAAAAATTCGCCGCATTCGCAAATATTGAATAATTATTGCGAATAAAAATAAATTAATCATTGAAGAAAATAATATTAACATAGCGTAAATATATAAAGAAGAAAGAAAGTATTAAGGATGGAACTGGAAATTTATTTACAGTATTACATGAATAAAACAATAATTTACAATTAAATTTTTCTAAAACTGTGTTCATCTGAAGCGACTTGCCAGGTAAGTATTTTTTTCTGTATCTGTTTGTGCATAATTAGTTAAGAAATATTTGTACAGCGCCCTTGAGGTGATTCTTCACAAAAACGGCGCTATACAAATCTTCCAACTATTATTATTATTATTATTATTAATCTTGGAGTTCACATCAAGTTTTCTGTTTATTTGTTATTGCGAAACACTTTGAGAGAAATCTCCAAAGCAAGTTACCCTTCGCCGTATCAAAACTATTTGGATACAAGACGAGAAATAGTTAATTGGTATAGCGTCAAGAGAGGTGTGATAAGAGAACAGTTTTAATCATTTCCTTAGTTCTGTTGTTTTCTTTTATGAAATAAACGCAATTTCACATTTTTGATTAGCAAGTTTCTCATTCTATCATGTGTAATTATCACAATTAATTTCATCAGAGGCATTGGTGACGTACTAGAGAAGTGTCTGCGATAAGTGTCGGGGTGGGGATGGCTGACAAATGGCAACGGATACATATTCCATCGTCGCTCTCGTATAATTAATCGTCTCTCATGATGGCTGGATTATATTATCAAAGATCGTCTTTCCATAGATATCACGTAATAAGATAATGTATGATTAACGGGACAAATGGATGCACGCTTCATTTATTTTCACCCCGCAGAACACGTAATTTAATTCAATGATTTATTACTCGATTCCACTTGACGACTAACAAACCTTACATAATAGTTATGCATATTCACGCGAATTAAATTAAGAACTTTAATATAGTTATCTACATACATAAAAATCAATGTAAGTTTGTTTGTTTGTCCTCGATGTTCTCGAAAATTACTCTACCGGTGTCCCTAAAAATAACACAGTTTATTTTGATTAGTACCGGGAAGGTTTAAAAAGTAGTTTTAATGAAATCCAATGTGTAAAACTCTTGCTATAACGTTTTAAAATTAGTATGAAAAACGTTGAACCCGCCATGTTTTATTTAGGTTAGCCACAGATTGCATATTCAAAAGAAGAAGGTTTTTTTGGGAAGAATATTTAAAAAAAACGTAAAACACGAGTAGTACCTACTTAAGAACTTTATGATTTAAATATATTTTGAAAAAATAAACGTTTAGAATTAAATAAAAAAATCAAATGAATGTTTCTTTATTTCGAGATAGTAACTTACGCTGTCAAATCAATTATGGCACCCCAATGACAAGTGAAAAATCTCGAGCAAGGCCGGGTACACATCAGCTGGTATAATATATTTCCTCCAAGGTAACAATTATTATAAAACCATTTAAAAATAATTCAACAAAGAAATAAGTGTTTCCGCATTGAATTTATTAATTCTTCAATAAACAGAGCCTTTAAAATGTGCCATTGATAGGAAAACTCATACAAAAAAAAATCTATTGCTTCAAATCAAAAGGATGGGAGTTCCGAATGACAAAATATTAAGAATAATTTTTTCATGAAATCATAGCTTATTTTAATCTGGTTTGACTGCCTGGTTTCATTTAAGATTAAAAAAATAAATTTTGTCTTATTTTGTGTAAATATAAATATGTATTTATTTCACCACGTCAGAAAACACCGTCGCTGTTTTATAAATCGAACAAATAACTTATTTAATTAATTTTTATTGTGTTTAATTGGAAGAACACATTTTTTTTTTTTAATTTTAAGTAAATCATATTTAATACTGTTATTTTTAAGTTCTGCGAGTATTTTAGTAATTTTATAATTGTGACACCTGTTTCGGTGTTCAAAGCTATTTTCAAACTGTATTTTGATTTTATTTACCCCTATCCAATTTTTATTTTGACGGTGTTTGAAATGACTTAATAGTTCCGATAAAAAACCGATTTACTTAGAAAATAATTGTGATAATTAATAGTATTTTTCAGTGAGGTACTTACAGTGGAAGTGGTTCAAATTTTAAAGTTCTGCTAGCATTTTAGTTTTAAGTCTTAAATATTGTAATAACCCTGATACATGTTTTTTACATTCTTTTTTGTCATATTATAAACTTCTACATTATTTTCCATACAAAATAATGTTTTTTTTTTATTATTATTTACGCGATTTAAAAGGCGCACCCTTTACTTTGTAGCCAGAGAAAAAAAATTTAAAACGATTGTTATTTTGAGCCTGTCGTTTCAGATGATCAAATTATTTTCTTCTTAAAATCTGAACCGTTTCCCCGAAATTAACAAGCATCTATTGTAATTTTACCGCATTTACGAAAATTTAAGATCACATAAAATTACGCATTTATGTGTTTGCTCATTGGGATCGAGCACTCACACGAGGCAAACTCCATAAAACTTTAGCGAAATTTCGCCCAAACTCGCAGCTACATAATTTCCAATCTCAATTCGCAGACATTGACTCGCTTTACTTACGGCGCCATTTATTGTTGCTAAAATAAACATTTAATTAATTCACTATTTATGGCTTAACACACCTGAAGTTGGCAAACTGGCGCAGGTATTAAATTAAACTAAATATTATCACACTTAACCTCAATGTGATTAATTATTTGCTTTTACGGTAATGAATGATTACTTGTGTCTTTGTTTAATTGTTTTATAAATGGGCATTAACCGTATCAATTAAATCTGCTACCGCGATTACGATAATTATTTACAGAAACCAGTATGAATAATTACAAGTAATTGTCTTTGAATTTTGTATGGTGGCCCTTTACATTAAGGCTTCACTGTGTTATTGGGATGGCGAAATAACACTCAATCGACTCGACTGTAAATAACTTTATAAAAATCCCCTTACCGTCAAGACCAACCCGTAAAACCGATTTTTTTCATTTGCACGCATGCAGGACCATATATAAAAAAGAATGTTTGCATGTGTGTCGTCGATTTTATGGAAAATTACTGAACCGGTTTCGCTGAAAATGGCACAGTTTGTTGTTATTAGTAACGGGGAAGGTTTATGGAGTAGTTTGAATGAAATCTAATATGTAAAATTGTTGCTATACCGTTTTAAAATTAGTGTGAAAAACATTGAACCCGCCATGTTGTATTGAGGGTAGCCCTTAGATACACTACTCTGGTTAGCCACAGATTACATATTCAAAATAAGAAGGTTTGTTTGGGTAGAATATTTTCAAAAAGAAAACATAAGCGGGTACCTACTTAAGAATTTTATTATTTAGATATATTTTGAAGAAATAAATGTTTGGAATAAAAAAACATTTTCAGATTAATTTTTCTTTGTTTAGATATAGTTACATTCGCTGTCAAATCAATTATGCCACCCAAACGACAAGCACGAATTCACAACTGCATAACTTTATTCTAAAAAAATATGTAATCCCGAGTGAGGCCGGGTACACATCATATAGTCGTATGATAAATTCTCCAATTCCCCGTATTTGTGCGCAACATAACACATAATTTAATAAGATAGACATTGTTCACAATACCCTTTCAAAATATCGAACCGAAGTAATGCGTACGACCACAAATTGATGAAAGAGTATAAAACATATCGAGAGCATCTCCTGTCCCGATCCTATCTTCCTCTTCCTTTTCCCATTTCCTTCTTATTTTTTTCTCATTAGCTTCATAAATAAAATACCTATATATAACCACTGTTAGTACAAGAAACTTTGTTGGCTTATCTTTTGCTAAACTTCCTTTGTATATATATATTTGTACTAAAAGCTGTTTGTTTCTTACAAATAAATAAATTAATTAACACGATGTGTATCTCGGATAATAGGTGATAGAGAAGTGAGCGGCGAGCAGTCAATAAAGACTGAAAAACTGTGCCTACCATAAGAAAAAAAACTACCCGTAAATAGCAATTATACAAAATAAATCATAGCCTATCTTTCATGGAACAACACACCCCACTGGTGAAGAGATATCGTACAACGGTGAAAATTCTTTATATAGGTACCAAAAGTTGTCTAGCTATCATGCTGTCTCTCTTGTACAAGACTTCAGTCGCACGTTTATTACAGAAAATTCAAAACACTTATTAAGAAATATTATAATTTATTTCCTTAGCATGATTTTTTATTTAAAATTTTATTTATTAATGTCGGTGGTATTTAAAGTTATCAATTCATTTTTCTTTAACCAAATAAAAACGTACTTGTAATTCAAATCCTTGTGTAGAAAAAAAAAGAGTAAAACAAGTGCAAAACAGAATTTTCAGTTATTCATAAACAGAACATCGCAGTAAGAGTATTTGCAACCCTCTGAAATCCTAAATAACTATTTACATGCCAGAAAGACAAAATACAACACACTCCAATTGGGGATGCCGTAGTCCCATTGGATTTGAACAGTTGGGAGAAAAGGGACAGAAATATTTCCCACAGTCTAAATATTTTTAATAACCCCTTTATTTGTTTCTTTCAGGCTCCCCTGTGCACGGAGACAACATGTCTGGGCAGCGTGATGGGAATCCCCGGCCGAGGAGATGAGCCAAGAGAAATCTCCGACGTTCTTCAGCATGCTAAGGAGTTCCTGGATCAGTACTTTACTTCCAGTAAACGGTAAGGATCAACACTAGTAATAATGCCAGATAATTACAGACCAAGATATTTCCTATAACCAGAATGATAAAAGAAAAATTAAACAAAAAAAAAAACAGGAAAGCCATCTCAAGCATAACGATTTTTATGCGTATTCAAAATTAAATATAGGTAATTGCCAGCATTTTTATATAGCTCATTTTCCCTCGCCAAAATTTAGTCAATTTGAAGTGTGTTACGTCACTTGCATCCAAATCAGACATTATTCTCACCGTTGGAGCGTTATTTCCCATGACGTCAATAGATAAATAATATAATATGTTTATAAACAATACAATATGTTTATAAACAATTTTACAATGCGGACATACTATTTCTAGCAATGATTTACAAGATGTAAGTACAGGGTTTTAAAACAAGATTTACCCACAAGAAACTAATGAAAATTCGTATTTCGTGAACGTACTGCGGCAGTTTTTAAAGCAGAATAAATCTAACACTTCTAACTTTATCTCCCTTGTTTTATCACCTTTCTGGCAATTATACGCTAAAAGCTTCTAAACAACCAACAAAATAAAAGCTGTACACACAAGTATCCGGTAATCGAAAGCTCTCATTTAAATCATCTTTAAGGGGAGGCGAATCTGGAATTCGGAAATGAGCACAAACCTGTTGAAGTACACCGTTAGGCAAATAAAACTCAAATTAAAAACATCCTGAACGCTTTTTCACCGACTGCCAACGATGAAAATCCGCTAAACGAAAAATTCATTTCAAGTTCTGACAAAATTCCGTTTGTACTCTCTCCGTGGTATTCTATTTCAGTGTGATTTTTTTATCTGTCGAAGGATTCAACAAAAATATTTGTTTATGTTGAACATTAATTTGAAATCCCTCCTTTTAGTGCTTGAGTGGTTTTAGAAATACGTTTCATTTATCGTTCTTAATCGCGCGGTACAATCTGTCGCGTTCTTTATCATTTTTTTTATCAGGAATTCAACACGAAACATACGTATTTATTTAGTTCAAATTTGTATGTGAAGGCATTCTATTCGGTACTTGATCGAGTTTAGAACCGATTCATTAAACTTCTTAATCAAAATGAGGTCAAGGTCCGGATAGACCACTAAGTCCTGGGTTCAAGTCCCAGCTGCTGCCGTTATCTTACCGGTTAATCCATATAGTGATGACTTATTCATATGATTTTATTTACTCCCACCCCATTCTAACTTGGACGGGTTTTTAAAAATAATAATAATTTATTATCGGTGAAACCGTTTTATTTAGAAAACAATTAAAATTCTGAATTATGTGAGGTTTTCACATTTATAATGTGTTTCCTCGTATTTAACTGATAATGTTTTCTTAATTGATTAATTTAAATGTGCTACCGTTATCCTTTTATTTTCTGTGTCTTTTCGGTTTCATGTTTCATTTTGAGAGTTGTTATTTTTATATTAAATGATAGAAAATATATTATAACGAGGTTACAAGCTTCAATAACTTATCCCAAAAAAATTATTATTTTAATTTTTTATTTCGGTTTATTGCGGTACTTATATTTTCTTCTGAGGGAAAGCTCCAACATAAAAAAATACCCATATCATAAATTAATCACAAAACTCCCTCTCTTCAATGCTCAAGTGGATTTCAAATTGTGATTCGTCTATCGGTCTTAAGGGGGAGAGGGACGTCGGAGAGGGATTATTTATTTATTGGATACAATGATAATATTATTACGTGATGCCATAAAAATAATGTTTTAAAGAGAAAAATATTTGTTACGTATTTCAAAAATTTACATAATCTTACCATTTTTCAGAATCAAATTAATAAAATGACTTTTTTTGACCGTTCTACGTATGTTTAATAAAAAATCATGAAAATATTTTTTAAAACTGAAAAAAAAATACATAAAATTGACCAAAATTTCGTAATCCGCATTTAAAAAAACGTTAAAATTAGTCATTGAAGAAGATAATATTAACCAATCTGGAATAAAACACGAAACCGAAAAAACCCACAGAAAAAAAAGGTATCGGTCGCATCTGCGAATCTAACGCAGAGCCCTCTTTCATCGATAGATGAAAATAGCGTAAAGTGAACTGGTCTTATCAGCTTAGTTGGTAGAGCGGTTGTCCCGGTAAGACGGAGGTCCTGAATTCGATTTCCAGGTACCTCTTTATTTTCTGTGTATTTTTCGGTTTTGTGTTTCATTTATGATTGGTAAATATTATCTTCTTCAAAGATTAAATATTGTAATGAGGTTTATAAGCTTCAATAAGTTATTAAAATAAATAGAATGATAAATTTAGTGTTTATGAAAAAAAGTTAACCACCCTTTTTTTTTGAAAAATTTCTTTCTGGCATTTTAAAGAAAAACCATAAAAATATATTTTTTAGGATATTCATAATTTTAATATATTTCGTAAAGCATACATGGGACGGTCAGAAAAATTTCATATTTCTAATTTGATTTTGATAAATGCTTAAGTTTATGTAAATTTAAAAAAATATATAATTAATACTCTTCTTTAATTTCATCAAAATATTGATTTTCACTTTTTGGCGTCATTATTAATAAATTAATTGAAAATTACTTTGTAATTACAACTTTATTGATATATTTATTACTTTATTTTATAATATTTTACAAAAGTCGCAAAAAATGAGACCTTACCGGGGTAACCCGTTCTTAGGTCACATTGTACATGGTTTTGTGTATGGATTATAAATTAGGTTAAGTTTTTTGTAAGTTTGATAATTTTTTTATGTAAGTTTTCTTAATTATGTTAAAATATTACTAGAGAAAAAAAATCTGTGTACATATCAACATGTTTCCTCATTTTCCGAATATTCCTGATGAGGAAAGCATCGGTTTCGAAACATGTTGATATGTATATATTAATAAAGTGGTGATTACAAAGTAATTTTTAATTCATTTATAAATTTTCTTCTCTTTAAAAAAATCATGTTTATCGTATTGCGAAATCATATTATAATAATTCCAAATTGATAAATAGTCCCTCTCCTAACTCCTTCTCCCCTTTAATATTGTTGTTGAATCCGCTGCTGATTTTAGAAATTTTGAATATCTATCCAAGATATTCAGTTTTCGATCAATGGTTCTACAAAAAAGATATTTGCTTTAGTTAAATATTAATTTCAAATTTCTCATTTCAGTGCTCGAGTGAGTTTAGAACTGACTCATCTATCGTTCCTAATCTTATGGTACAATCTATAGCGGTCCTTATAATCCCCTCGAATATTAACTTGAATCATGCCAGGGATAACATTGTTAGTGATAATAGTGATCACGCTGGATCAGGGCGTTCAAAGAATATGATAATTAAGTTTGACGGAAGCAGTTTCAGTAATCTGCTGTATTAATTTGAAGTCAAACCGTCGGCTTTATTAACTTTGAGTTGAATTGGATTGAGTGAAAACTGTATAATTTTCAAATCGAATGTAAATTATCAACAGGGGCCTGAAAATCACATCAGCTCGTTTTGATCACTAAGTTGAACTAATTTAATCACTTTTAGAGTTTTCGTAGAATTTATACTAGAAGAGAGTAATAACACACAGGTACCTAACATTAGGAAAGAAAAAAATGATTATCTGCTTGATAAAAACTTTTTAACTTTAAACAGGCAAAAAAACTAAATTATCTCTCTGTAAATTTTTTAACAACGTTGATACTGCCATAAGGTCACAACAAGTGCGCAATAATATAATGAGTTCTTCTCTAGTGTATCAGCCGGAAAATAACAGAACATCATTTGGACAAAGGAGTTTTTCTTGTAAAGCTCCTTTGTTATATAATAGGCTTAGTGACAACATTAAAACTATAGGTACGCTAAATTTATTTAAAAAAATGGTCAAAAACTCGATGTTAGCTGAGAGTGGTGATTTTGCTTTATCCATGTTATCCCCTATCTTGTAATCAGTGTTGAAACCTTATGTATGCTCGATATTATTGTTATTATTTACATATTATTATTTACCTATTATTATTTACTCACTACTTCTTGCTAACAAAAATATGGTCGCCCTATGATTGTAACTAATTGGAACAGAGATACTTTATGATAGTTATTTGAGTTACAATGAAATTATTATTGTTGTAATCTATAAATGTAAGGCACAACTTAAAGCTTTACTGTAGATTTTATAGTTATGTTTATAGTCTGAATAACTTTGGCGTTATTAAAAAAAAAATATATATATATACATCGTTTCGCTAAAATTGTATCTCTCATCTCAACACAAGACTGTCCTGGTGAAATGAGTGGTTAATGTTTTTGATATATATATATTTTTTTTTAATTTAAGAATAATTAATAAGTAACCATTAAATAGAACAAATAAGTTTTATTTAAACAATTCTTTAAAGTTATTTAAATTTAATAAAAACTATTATTATTCATTTTCATAAGAAGCAATTACTTTGCGGTTTGACATGGTATTAAATAAAACAAACACTTTGTTATAAACCACAATTATATTGTATTTTTATACCAACTGGTTTCACTAAACCCCAACGCCAACATCGCAGTTATTATATTTGCTCTGACGATGCTTGATCTAAGAGGAAACCCTTTGGCGTAAAAATACAATAAATTAGTGGTTTATGGCAAACTGTTTTATTAAATATTATTATTCAATTAACAAAAAAAATGTTTATTCATGAAAAAGTTCTGAAAGCTAATTATCATTATGCGTGTCAGCTGTTTCGCCTTACGAAGGCATTATCGAAGTGGACAATTTGATAATTCCATCAGAAAGCGACACAGCTATCACGCCCAATATTAATTAGCCAACAGAACTTTTTTTACAAATAAACCTTTTTGCAAATTGAATAATAACAAATTTTATAAAATTTAAAAATTGATACTTCAAATTAAACTGGAACACAGTAAATAAATCTTATTCCTCAAATAGTAATCTTCAGAAAAAATATTGAATTTAAAAATAAAAAAAAAACAATCCGTCGATAAGGTTAAAAACAAAAGCTAATTAAACATTAGGAGAATTGTAAAAGGTGTGATTGTTAGAGATAAGATTATGTTGCACCCCGAAATGAATAAATGGTTTGAAAGATAACATTGAATAAAAGTTAACGTGTTAACGATCGCAGTTATTTGAAAAGTAGAAAAAACTTGTTAAATTAAAAATCTAATATACGAAAATTGCCTTACGCCTCGACGACTAACGATAAACTCCAAACAAAATTTTCAATACCAACTAAGTTTTGAATCAAGATAATATTTACAGATACGGTTCTAATTAAACATTAATAGTTTTTAACTAAAAATACACGAATTTAGAGGTGTTGAATAGTCAATGTTTACGCGACAAATTAAACTTTCTGCCCTTCGATATTTGCGCGCAACCTAAAGTCAAAAATTCAACATTCAGAAATTAAATTTGAAGTTATTAGTCGATCCAGCCACGCACGCCGGTTTGTAGGGAGTACGGAGGACGTAATTTATTCTACAAACAGTAACAGCTTTCGCCGCTAAATTGAAGTCAATAGACGCAGGAAGATTTCTTCGAGTTTGTCGCCTATGCGTTATTTGAGCACCTAATTAAGGGGCGTTTAAGGAATTGTTTACTCTTGTCACTCCACTGAGCAATTGATGAAAGCCGGGAATGTATGTGGAGTGAAGTGGCGGCTGGAACCCTTTCGTGATGGTTGGATGCAAGCAGTTTTTTGTCTTTCTCCCCAAACCCATATAGCACACACTAGGGATTTTCATTTGTGAGAATGTCTGCTATATTTATGCAGTTTGGTTTCAATCTCTTAAAAATTACCCATGCAAGTATTTAAACACCAGTATGACATGTATTTAAAACGAGCATTAATCGTGTACTAATCGATTAATTTCGGGCAATACATGATTATAACAATTTCATTTCGACTTTAGTGAAGTTTTATCATATGAATTACTAACGATTACTTTGTTTAAAATCACTGTATACCATGGTTATCCGACAGTTCATTCTTCGACAGTTGTCCCCCGACAGTTAATCCCTCCGACAGTTGATCCTTCCGATAGTTGACCCCCCCCCCGACAATTGATCCCCTAAAGGATTATTTCTGCTGACGTCCTTATTTGTACAGTAAATATGCAGAGAGGATATGCGGGCGTATAACAAAAGTCGATATGTATGTATGTCGTATTTTGTTATTCAGCCTTATATCCTCACTTCATACTCCTCCGGGGACTCGGTATCATCGTTAGTAAAAATATTTTAGGTACCGAATTTCGACTCAAGACGCCTGCAGATGTAAGTATATCGACTTTTTTATACGACCGCTTATCCTCTACTGTACATACTTCGTTTACAAATGAGGACGTAATGCAGAAATAATCCTTTAGGGTATGAACTGTCAGAGGGATCAACTGTCCAAGGGATCAAATGTCGGGGGCAACTGTAGGGGGGTCAACTGTCAGGGGATCAACTCTTACGGAACCATATTTAATATGTAAATATCTACATGTTTCAGAAGCAAAGCTTCCCTCATCAGGATAAACAATATATTTTATTTTATTGTTGGAGCAACTTGTTTGATCATGCCATGATCTTGATTACGGATGCTGTTATAAATATGTGTATAAAATTTTATCTTTCATGTATGCCATGGCCAAGTAAGAAATAGGTTACCCAATAGTATTCGAGCAACATTTTCATACTGCGTGCATAAATGCAAAAATGTTTGTCATACATACCATTGCTTTAACATATTTTAATTTATTTTCATTAACAATTTTAATGAAGAGCATTCCTTGGTACCCTCACTATGACAACAGTAAATTAGTAAGAGTCCAAACCAACCTTAAATACAGTGCAAAGAAGTTCAATATTGACAATCAACAAAAAAAAAATTACAATATGTATTCTAAACAAACCCCTTTAAAGATGATACTGTTTACCGATGACGTCTTAGCTGGAGATGACCCCACCCCCTTTCTTCTCATTGCTGCGTGTTGACAAATTCTAGTCCTTTTATTCTAAGTATTCAGCCCACCTTACAATTATTATAACGATGTTGATACTGGAAAATTTTTTTTTTTGAAAAGTTTTTTTGTTACTTAAAGTTGTGCATATTTTTTTATCTCATAGAAATCGTAGATAATATTTGTAAAATTAAATAAAAATTCGAGTTTTGCAAAATTAACAAACATAATAATTAAATAAATTCTTCAAGTGTGAAAATTTATTTAGTTATGAGGTAGTCACTTAATCTATTAAAAATTCTGTTTTCTGACCAAAACACGATTCCTTACTATACTTTACTTTTTAAGGGTAAACAAAACATGATACGCGCTCACAGATGGCGCTAATTTAAATATTAAAAAAAACCTTTTCGCATTCCAAAAATACGGTTTATGTTACTTTAATAAACATTTTATATTTTTTTAAATTTCTAAAAGGATTTGAGATTTAGATTTACAATAACAATTTATTCTATTTCATATTCCGTTTGTACCCGCCAACAAACAATTCATTTCAATACTTAAAAGTATTACGTGCTAAGCGTATTTTTTCTAAAATATTTAAATAGGCGATATCCGTGAGCTTGTATCACGTTTCGTTTACCATTAATGAAAAAATATACCCAGTTCGTACCTATATAAAACTAGAATATAATACTTCTATTGCAAAGTAATATGCCTTCCGATTTAACTATTCCTAAGAAAGAAAAATATAGTTAAGAGGATATAGTTTTCTATCCGCTTGACTTACCCTCGCGATAAAATTGCGTCTGGTTATTTTTAGTTATATGTATTAAAGTTCCGTTATGCAACCTTTAATATGGATTTTACGGCTACACAGAGTCGCAACAATCACACAACAATAAAACTGGTTCTAATTAACCGATTGGGTCGTTTTCAAACACCCCCCCCCCTGGCTTTGAATTCTGAGAAATAAATTACAAATAAAAACATTTCGAACTGAAATTTTGAACCTTTAATAGTGGCGATCGGACAATATTGCGGTGTGGAGATTTTGTAGACACAGAGCAAACGCGTATCTGCCATCTCTGAACAGTAAGGTAAAGCTTACACTTTATGTACACAGGATTTCGCCAGGGAGGGTTTCCGTTCAAAAACGCTAACACCTGCTGTCCCTTACCTATCCCTTTCCACCCCTCGCTGATAGAAGGGTTAATTCCACCGTTTACCAGCGCAACACAAACAATTACATGGCAAAGCCACAATACTCAAGAGATTCGACTCTGATATCATTTAAGAAGATGATCTTATCATTTAATTAGTTTCGGACTTGAATACATATTTATAAATCATATTTAATGCGATGTCCCAAGAAATTACGCAAATTTAATTGTAAACATAAAGATTATCTGATAAGGGGACATACGTCACATTTATCGCGGCGTTTTATAAAGTTTTGTCACGAAG
This sequence comes from Halesus radiatus, assembly GCA_022606495.2. Taxonomy (NCBI): domain Eukaryota; kingdom Metazoa; phylum Arthropoda; class Insecta; order Trichoptera; family Limnephilidae; genus Halesus; species Halesus radiatus. The sequence continues at coordinate 189,188 of JAHDVE020000693.1, forward strand.
AACTTATAAGTTTATAAGTTTTTACGGTAAACATCAGTTCAATTACATTAATGTGGCGTCTGTACGTATTTAATAGCTCGTTACTCGCGCTGTTTCCACGATAGTAATGTTTTGTTATCACAGACAAATTTTCGTAATACAAGTCAAACTTACATTACAAGTACTACAAAGTTATGATATCTTACTTATAAACTATACAGCAGAAAATCATGTTTACACGTCGTACTAAAATCTCGCCTAAGACAACGGTGAGCTAGACTCACGAAGTCTTGTACTTTGCTTCTTAGCTTTGTCTCTCTGGATTTTTTAGGTCAATGCAAGTATTATCATCTCGGAACATCAGAAGACAAGAAAAATTCTATGATTTATTTTATTTTATTTTATCCCTTTAAAGCAGGGGTGAGGAACGTTTTTGCCCCCGGGGGCCATTTGGATGTTTATAATATCACTCGCGGGCCGGACTTAAATTTTCAGAAGTCCGATCAAGGAGGGTGGTTTGTGGGAACCCTTGATATAATTATTAAAACCTTTTTTTTTTACAGTAACTCCACACAGGAGACCAAGGAGGAAATAATTTCCCTCAAGGCCTATATTATCTTTGTGGATGCTGTGTGGAGGGTCTTTTAGAGGATAGGAAGGAGTGAACTTGGGTCTTGAAGAGACCCAAGTTATAGGATGGAGGAAACACAGAGGCCGGCAGATCATTCCATAGCCGAGCTGTTGAACACAAGAACGAGTCGTAGAAGCGACCCGTTCACATGTGACAAATGTCAAGCGTGTGCAAATGTTGGGCGCGCGTTTGGCGTGTTTCCCGACTATGCACCGGTGCCGAAGGGATCAATGACGCTAGTTCCTCGGAGCATCTTTCGTTAAAATACCGGTAGAACAAGGACAGAATTCCCACCCGACGTCTGTGCTCCAAAGATTGCAACCCATTTGTTAAGCTAGGCGAATCTATCAAACGGACCGCCCGTTTCTGCACAGAGTCAAGGTCTTTTATTATTTAACCTACTGATTAAATACCAACAGAATTATTTTTTTAGGTTGTTTTTATGTAAAACCGCTCAAGAATTATTCAAATAACAAAATGAAATAGTGTTATACACGAACAATATCACAAATGATAAAGTAGCACATGATATACGTCTTTCTATCGTTATATTTCAAAGACAGCCATATCTACTTTTTGATTATTTTGCTTTCTACGTCAATTGCTGTAGAACTACTTCTTTATAACGTTTCTGCATGTTCTTGCATAATTCTTTGATATAACAAGCAAATCAAAAAAATTGTTTGTAATTTTTCAAAATTATCCAAATTAATTTTCAAACTCAGAACAAAAACTGTTTTTGAATTTGGCTAAACTTGAAATCTAACGACACAGTATCTACCACTAGGATTTTATAACAGAATGGTCCTCATCCGAGTTTTGCATCATTTGGCCTGCAACCAGATTTTTTAATTGCATTCGGAACACGAAAATGGTTTTACTCCGAATTTTGCAGCTTATGGTCTGCTAATGGAATTTTATAACTGCATTCTGAAACCGAGAATGATTTTCCATCAAATTTTGCAGCATACTCGTATGTGTGCAGCTATAAAATTATAACTGCACTCAGAACACTAGAATTATTTCTTTTGAATTGATGAGTCCACAAATTGATTTAAAATATGGATTCGGAACAAAAGACTAGTGCTAACTTAAGAGTTAACCTGTATGTGAGCCCATCAGCATCAATAATGAATTTACTCGAAACACGAGAATGGTTTACCTCCTAATTTTGCAGCATATGAATCGGTGACTAGAATGTTATAATGACGCTTAGAACACGAAAAATGTTTTTACGTAATAGTTATAGTGAGTCCAAATGATTTTAATAAAGTTATATGATCTCAGAATGCATTTGACTTATCAAAATTCCAAATTTTAGAGTCTAATTTGAAGGCATATCCGAATAAAAGCTATTATCGGTGTTCCAACTGCAAAAAATCGTTTTTGAAAATCGTTTCCGAATGATTTTTTTGTGTTATCAACCTTTTGTGCAGCCGACAAGAAACAAACATACTCATACACATGCATGCACATACACACATATCACTCTGGGTTTCATCGAGTTTTAGTAGCACGTCTTCTAGACATACAAACATTAAAAATTAAAATTTCGATTCAAACCGAATCATGTGACATATATGAAAATATAAAATATCTGGGATCTCCATATGAAAGAAAGTTCGAGAATTCCGGATTCTTATTAACCTACGAATTACTTGCTTTTAGATTCTCAACGATTGAATTTATCTGTCGTATAAATCAATTACCAAATAAATTCAGTGTCAATTGTCGTAAAAACACACAAAAAGTACCATGGCTAGAATGTTTTATTCTGGGAATAAAGGAGAGAAATTTCCACAAAGCCCGGAGAGTCGTCATCAAAACTGAAATATTTAATTTGTTGGCAAACACGGATACAAATGACCAAAGCAAGTTATTTTAAACCGGAGCCTTTGTGCCTAATAAAGGAAGCAAAGGGGATTTTATTCGATGTTATTTGCTCACTGACGGAATGCCGGGGTTCACAAAAGAACCCGAATGAAAATGTAAATTTACGGATTTTGTGGCTTATTGCCTTTTGTCAAATATAAAGCAATAGAAACCACTAGGACACGTACTCGCGAATTTCTTAGATTACTTTATTTCCCCTGATTGCGATGTTTTTGTGAACGAAAGAGTTTTATATTCATTTCATCTAAGAATTATACAAGGTGACCCGTTTAAAAAACCTTATTTTATTGTATGAACGGCTCTCCCACTAACAACCAAATTCTAGCCGATTAAATTAGGAAAATGTTAAGATTTTCATTACATAATAAATAAAGATTTGTAATTAAAACATAGCAGAGTATCAGTATAGGTATTTTCTCAATTGAATTATATATTGCGCAATACTTTCACAAGCATTTGGTTGCTACTGGAAAACCCAAGAAGACCGCCAAGGCTGAATCTATAAACATAAAGAAGAGTTTTTACGTGTGGTTTTGTTTTTTATACAAATTTACAGTGTTATTGCGAGCTTGATGAAATTTTGCGCATTTAACCTTTGAAACAAGAGGAAGGCCACTGTCTATATGAGAAAACCATCCCCATCACCATTTTCCACCCCATAAACCAAAAATTTGGTACTTCTTGATGAAATTTTGAACATTTGATGTTCAAAATAAGAATTTGACGGCCTCCATGGTCGAGGGGTAAGGTTCTCGATTACTAATCCGAAGGTCGCGGGTTCAAATCCCGGTGTGCACAAGTAATTTTTATTTAATTAATTTGTGTTGTTTCACAATTAATTAATTAAAAATAATATACGGTATATTTACGCACGTTCCAGAGTGGAAGATACTCTCAGTATCGGCCTGGTGAATGACCACCATTCTGAATTGAAACGTTGTTTGAAATGGCTTTTAGCCGTATTCGGTGACCAGATCTGAATAACCAGATATTTCCCCACCTTTCTCTTCCCCTTCTCCTTCCCATCCCTACTACCATCAGCCTCACAACCTTCCACAATTGGGGATGTCATAGTCTCACTGGCTCCAGACGGTTGGGAGCAGTTGGGACTCTTGTGCAGTATTCACATAAAAAAAGAAGAAAATGAATGGATGTAGAAAATGAAATGGGGTAGGGATAAGACATTATAGCCTAAATACTTTACTCTAAAACATTCATAGCCCCGGGTAGTTTGGAAATAAATCTACATCTTCCCCTTTTGCATAATAGTACGTACATTTGACATTAAGTCGGAAGGACGCGGGTTCAATTCTCGCCACAGGGCATGACTATGACTATGCTGCAGTTTAATACAGAAATAATATTTAATATAATGCAAATGGTCAATTTTTAATTATTTATTTATTTATATTATTAAAAAAATATATTAAATTATAACATAAATATAACAATACATGCTTTTTTACTTCTTGTTGTTCTACTCTCAATAAGTTGAGCTCCAGTAGCTCGTGATTATGGGAGGAGCATCCACATACGTAATGAAAAAAAAATATTAAAAAAAACGATGCACAATAGGTGATACGTAAACTATATTAAAAACTTATTAAATAACTACAAACGTAAATCAACGTGACGATTTAATAATAATAAAAACTAACAGTAATTTATATGCTATACATTAAGGGTACAATATATCATTATCTAAGTTCAGGGAGTTAATTTGTTTTTTAAACTGTTAATATTTTAAAGTTTCGGTTACATTAATTTTGTTATTGGATAATAATATATTTTACCATTTTATACCTAAATACAAGTAGTGGTCCTGAGCCGTGGTCGTTCTTAGCACTGGGATAGCTATTAAACCATTTGTTTTGAATCTATTGCTTATTCTATCAGTGGGGTGAATTTTATTCGTGAAAAATATTCACGTAGTGTGTAGGCACTGACATAGTATGAAAAATATGTTACAATGAAATTCAAAATTATTTATCAAATCGCAAGATGTGAAAATAAGGGACAACTCTGCAATACTATGCACGCTTAAAATGTAACGAAGTTTCGACGAGTCTTAATTTTCCTTTTTTTTTTTAAATCCGTTTTATTCAGTACCTAATCGTCATTGTTGAATAATTAATGGGCAGTTAAGTAGGTATACGAGTATTTTTGGGGGTTACCTTTTGTATTTTTTTAAATAAATGTTTAAATTTTCATTTCATATTTTTTTGTCTTTTTCCATTTAGAATCAACACTGCCTTGCACGAGGCCCGCTGGAAAACCGTTCAGGCCGAGATCCTGGCGACTGGAAGCTACGACCTGACAGAGACCGAGTTGGCTTACGGAGCCAAGCTGGCCTGGAGGAACGCCCCTCGCTGCATCGGCCGAATCCAGTGGTCCAAACTACAAGTTAGTATATATATTTCATACATTTAAATCCAATAAAGTTTGCAATTATTAACGACCCCTCGATAGCATATTTGTTTTTTTTTGGAATTCTAACAAAATGAATGCTTGAGTAAATATAGTGCCGCAGTGCGTTCAACACGTGAACTGTGTTACCTTCCATGTATAATTAATTTGTTTATTTTTAAATTCCTACTTACTTAGATATATATTTTAGAACTGCACAATGACAACAAAGCAATCGATTGAATCTTGGAATACTTCGATACATAGTACAAAGTTATTAATTATCTCTTCAATAGATGTAGCTATTTTGTGGCGTCATTATTAATAAAATTAATAAGTGAAACTTTGTTTAAACCGTTGTTTTTAATATATAAATATCTACATGTTTCAGATGCAAAGCTCCCCTCATCATAATGACAAGTATAGACAAATAATAAGCAAATAGACAAATTACAAACATAAACATACAATTAACGATTAGTATGAAAAATAGGTAAGTAATTAATTAAGAATGTAAAAATAATTGAAATTTATTAAATATTTAATAATAAATTTAAAAAACATAAATAAAATCAAAGTAGAATACAAAAACAATTACATATTTATAAAAAAATATAAATAATCAAATACTTATTAAATCAATAAAAAATAACTTTGTTTTAAACCAATTGTACAGTTGTTTTAAATAAATTAATTATTAATGATTTAATAAATTTGGCTTCATAAAGTTATTTTATATCATTTTAAGAAATAATAAAAAAAAATTAAACAGCTGATATCTTAAATTTATTTTAACAATAATAATTACATTTATAAATTATTATTTTCTTGATTTATGTTAATAATAATAATAATTTCTCTTAAATTTATAATTCAAATTCATTATTAAATATTTTAAAATGTTTTTTTTTTTTATCAATTATTATATAATTTTTTTTTAATTACTCATCTTCATCACTTATTGTTAATTTTTTGTTTAGGTTTGTAATTTGTCTATTATATACTTGTCATTACTTTTAATACATTCTTTATCCCGATGAGAGAAGCTTTGCCTCTGAAACATGTAGATATTTATATAATAAACGGTGGTGTAAAGAAAATACTTCATATTAATTTTATTATCAATTATCAATCAGTATTTAATTTGCGCAAATAAATGTCGTCAACATTGTTCATCCGTTCATCCTTACTACTGAAAGCGCCTCTACGCACAACGGCGCCTGCCAGTTTTATTAATATTTAAAGAAATATATACAGTGCCTTACATTTTCATTCGCTTAACTAGAATGATTACCTAAATAAATGTATTATAATTTTACACATTTTAATTAATTTGTTCAGTTAATTTCAGGAAAGAATTTTTTTTTTGCCTATGCAGCCTTTTTTTCTTTTTTAATGTCGTCTGGAAGGAAATTATGTAAATTGCCCCCCCCTCGTAGCTAATAGATTGCTTAAAATATTGTGTATGTATGGTGTGTAAATAGATGTTATATGTTGTAGTGTAAAGTGTGTGTGTACGAGTACTTGTGACGTTTTAATTAATTCTGTGTTTTTATGTATGAGTTTATTATTTATTTCGTATATTAAGAGACATATATTATACTCGTGTAATGTTTTGGTGGATGTTCTTGAATTAAAATTAGATAGCTTTTTGATTACTTTACTTTGCATAACCTGTAATTAATTTACGCAAGTTTCGTGTGCGTTTCCCCAGATTACAATTAAGTAGTTCAGATGTGTTGAACAAGGCTATAATGTAATCTTTTTTATTATTTGGTAACAGGTATGATAGTCTGATAAAGACGTCTGATTTCGCTGAGAAAGACGGTGATTTTATCTTTAATTCTTTGTATTATGTTGTATAAATATTGAGTGTTTTTCTAATGGACAGGCCAAGATATTTCTCGTTTGTCAGGATTTGAAAGTCAATTTTTTAAAAATATTTTTAAGGGTACATTTTACTGGTAGAGCTTAAAATCATGTTCCTGTTTTTTTTACGTTCATATTTATACTTATACCCCAAACGCATAACTTTCATTGGCCAATTGACAGTCTGCACAGCTCGGCGGCAGTTGATACGCTTCCATGCATATCAGCCTTCGTGTAACCGACGTGATCGTTTGATCGTAATTATCATGATTCTTAGGATTCTAATTTTGCGACATTATGTTGATACAAGCCATAAGTGCGGGAAACACCGATTTATTCTAATCCATAATACGGTACCCGAGGTCTGTTTACCTGAGGGTAATTTACAAACGCCCGGCTTTAAATCCCGGAAATTTCGCAGTCGCCAGAAAAAGGCAGTTACGGGGATTAACAGCGAACTAATTAAAAGCCACCGAGCCACAGTTCGTAGTTGACGAAGGAACCCGAAGAATAGTTCGGATGTGATTAAAAAGGGGGACTTTGGCCGAAGCAAAGTCAGTAGTGGACAGAGACGAGTGAGTAGAGACCGTCCGGCCAGTGGTCGTAGTCGAGACTTCCGTCTCCTACAAAGCAAGCAGGCCACTTGCATCCCCAGCCTGAGACGCTGCGAGAAACTTCGGCAGGAACCGCCGAACCCCAACGCCCACCGTTCGAGTGCAGTCGAGTGCCCTTCGCCTCCTGCCCTCCAACGCCGTGATCCCATCAAGGCACATATCCACCACCGCAGGAGTCACACTCGGACGAGCAATCGTGACTCGTACCCAGTCACATCTTGTAACCATACAAAGACTTTCACTTCTCCTGCCTCCCACCTGAAGGATTCCTGAACCTGCCTCAAGGATAGTCGGCCCCGTACCTCCAGAAGCATAGAAAGTGACTTGACCAGCACCCTACATGTTTACAGTCTTGTAACGACAATGGTCGCTTACAAGTGGTCCTCTCGAGCACGGATCAAGTCACATAGTGATTCCCCGGACTACGGATCTAGTACCCAGCCGCTACCCAGGTGATCTAACAAGATGTCACCGGCCGTTACCCAGAAGTGTACGGCCCCACAAGACGCCCTACAAGGCTCCACACAAGGCGCCCCACAAGGCGCCCCACAAAGCGCCCCACAACGCTCCACACAAGGCGCCCCACAAGGCTTCACACAAGGCGCAGAGTACCGGCTTCCAGCATCCCACGTCGCGATGCACGGCCAAACGACCCCTCTGCAGCCCTGTCAACCGCAGCCCACAAACGCGAACGCGACATTCCCGGGTCAAACTACAACGGATGACTCGGCGCGTCGAACCCAACATTGGGCGAAGAACAGAGCGGACCCGCTCTCCCAGATTGCTGCATTAATGGTGGAAGCATTCCGCACATTACAAAATGGCGGAACACAGCGGCCGCAGCCGGAAATGTCCGGCCCAGCACGACCCGCAGCGCTCGACACGTCATACGCCGGCGGAGCTACATCGGACCTCGCTTCTACGCTAGCCGCCACTACGCTGTAGGGCCCGGTCTTACGCCCCCTGCCCCCGCAGCGCCCGGTGCATTACATGGCAGCCCAGCTGCTTACAACCTCACTCCCCGCGGGCTCGAACGGAATGACTATAGTTACAATTCTGTAGCGCTCGGCGCTACAGTCTCGGGCCCCGCACCCCTCGGCCCGGCACCCCTCGGCCCGGTTACCATCGACCCAGCGACACACGTTCCCGAACAAGCAAGTACGGCCGCCTGGGATTCTAGAGCACGAGCTGTTACGGCAGCGGCTCTAGCCACAAATACCGACACGACACGGAGCACAGTAGCCTCTGCGGATTCCAAGAAAGAAATAATCCGTCGGATGTGAGCAGAGTTGCAAGAAATAAGAAAACGAAACAGGCAGATCGAGCAACTGATCGCCGCGTCTGGGCTCCCTTTGCTGTTGAGCACTGACACAAACCCGGAAGTGCGCAGCCTTGCACCGCCCGATCCCGAAGTATCCGGCGCTGCACACGGCCCTGCTATAGGCGGGCCCCGTCACAACAACTGCTGCCCGGAGGTGCGCAGCCTCGCACCGCCCGATCCCGAAGTATTCGGCGCTGCACATGGCCCTGCTATAGGCGGGCCCCATCGACATGACAATGACTGCCGCCCTGAAGAATGCAGCATCGCATTGCCTGACCCCGAAGTGTCTGGCTCTGCTCACGGCCCTGCTATAGGCGAGCCCCATCTACGCGACAACGACGGCTGCCCTGAAGTGTGCAGCTGCGCATTGCCCGACCCCGAAGTGTCTGGCTCTGCTCACGGCCCTGCTATAGGCGGGCCCCATCTACACAACAATGACTGCTTCCCTGAAGTGTGCAGCCTCGCACAGCCCGACCCCGAAGTGTCTGGCTCTGCACACGGCCCTGCTATAGGCGAGCCCCATCCACTCGACAACGACGGCTGCCCTGAAGTGTGCAGCTGCGCATTGCCCGACCCCGAAGTGTCTGGCTCTGCTCACGGCCCTGCTATAGGCGGGCCCCGTCTCCATGACAACAACTGCTGCCCTGAAGTTTGCAGCTGCGCATTGCCTGACCCTGAAGTGTCTGGCTCTGCCCACGGCCCTGCTATAGGCGGGCCCCATCCACTCGACAACGACGGCTGCCCCGAAGTGTGCAGCTGCGCATTGCCCGACCCCGAAGTGTCTGGCTCTGCTCACGGCCCTGCTATAGGCGGGCCCCGTCTCAACGACAACAACTGCTGCCCTGAAGTGTGCAGCTGCGCATTGCCCGACCCCGAAGTGTCTGGCTCTGCTCACGGCCCTGCTATAGGCGGGCCCCGTCTCCATGACAACAACTGCTGCCCTGAAGTTTGCAGCTGCGCATTGCCTGACCCTGAAGTGTCTGGCTCTGCCCACGGCCCTGCTATAGGCGGGCCCCATCCACTCGACAACGACGGCTGCCCCGAAGTGTGCAGCTGCGCATTGCCTGACCCTGATGTGTCTGGCTCTGCTCACGGCCCTGCTATAGGCGGGCCCCGTCTCCATGACAACAACTGCTGCCCTGAAGTTTGCAGCTGCGCATTGCCTGACCCTGAAGTGTCTGGCTCTGCCCACGGCCCTGCTGTAGGCGGGCCCCGTCTCCATGACAACAACTGCTGCCCTGAAGTGCGCAGCCTCGCATTGCCCGACCCCGAAGTGTCTGGCTCTGCTCACGGCCCTGCTATAGGCGAGCCCCATCTACATGACGATGACTGCTGCCCTGAAGTGCGCAGCCTCGCACAGCCCGACCCCGAAGTGTCTGGCCCTGCTCACGGCCCTGCTATAGGCGGGCCCCATCTACCCAATGTTGTCTGCTGCCCTGAAGTGTGCAGCTGCGCATTGCCCGACCCCGAAGTGTCTGGCTCTGCTGACGGCCCTGCTATAGGCGGGCCCCATCTCCACAACAATCACTGCTGCCCTGAAGTCTGCAGCTGCGCATTGCCCGACCCCGAAGTGTCTGGCTCTGCTGACGGCCCTGCTATAGGCGGGCCCCATCTCAACAACAATCACTGCTGCCCTGAAGTCTGCAGCTGCGCATTGCCCGACCCCGAAGTGTCTGGCTCTGCTGACGGCCCTGCTATAGGCGGGCCCCATCTACTCGACAACGACTGCCGCCCTGAAGTGTGCAGCTGCGCATTGCCCGACCCTGAAGTGTCTGGCTCTGCTCACGGCCCTGCTATAGGCGGGCCCCGTCACAACAACTGCTGCCCGGAGGTGCGCAGCCTCGCACCGCCCGATCCCGAAGTATCCGGCGTTGCACATGGCCCTGCTATAGGCGAGCCCCACCGAAACAACAATTGCTGCATTGAGATGTGCAGCCTCGCACTACCCGACCCCGAAGTGTCCGGCTCTGCACGCAGCCCTGCTATAGGCGGGCCCCACCGAAGTGATGATAATTGCTGCATTGAGATGTGCGGCCTCGCACTACCCGACTTCAAAGTGTCCGGCTCTACACGCAGCCCTGCTGTAAGCGGGCTCTACCGAGACATCAATAACTGCTGCACTGAGATGTGCAGCCCCGCACTGCCTGACCCCAAAGTGTCCGACTCTAAACGCAGCCCTGCCATAAGCGGGCCCCACCGAAGAGATAATAGCTGCCGCACTCAGGTGTACAGCCTCGCACCAGCCGACCCCAAAGTGTCCGGCTCTGCATGCAGCCCTGCTATAGGCGGGCCCCGCCGAGGAGACGATAGCTGCCGCACTCAGGTGTACAGCATCACACCATCCTGGCCACAGACCCGATCCCGCAGGATTATACGCGGATCCCAGAAGCCCGCTGTCTTCTGAGGAGACGCGACATCGCCCCGTCTATTATTCCCGATGGGGGGAGCGTTTCCGGCCGCCGTGGACAACGACGAACACGTCTGGATGAAAATTAGTCCAGTTTCACTGCACGGGGGGAGTGTAACCGACGTGATCGTTTGATCGTAATTATCATGATTCTTACGATTCTAATTTTGCGACATTATGTTGATACAAGCCATAAGTGCGGGAAACACCGATTTATTCTAATCCATAATACAGTACCCGAGGTCTGTTTACCTGAGGGTAATTTACAAACGCCCGGCTTTAAATCCCGGGAATTTCGCAGTCGCCAGAAAAAGGCAGTTACGGGGATTAACAGCGAACTAATTAAAAGCCACCGAGCCACAGTTCGTAGTTGACGAAGGAACCCGAAGAATAGTTCGGATGTGATTAAAAAGGGGGACTTTGGCCGAAGCAAAGTCAGTAGTGGACAGAGACGAGTGAGTAGAGACCGTCCGGCCAGTGGTCGTAGTCGAGACTCCCGTCTCCTACAAAGCAAGCAGGCTACTTGCATCCCCAGCCTGAGACGCTGCGAGAAAACTCGGCAGGAACCGCCGAACCCCAACGCCCACCGTTCGAGTGCAGTCGAGTGCCCTTCGCCTCCTGCCCTCCAACGCCGTGATCCCATCAAGGCACATATCCACCACCGCAGGGGTCACACTCGGACGAGCAATCGTGACTCGTACCCAGTCACATCTTGTAACCATAGAAAGTCTTTCACTTCTCCTGCCTCCCACCTGAAGGATTCCTGAACCTGCCTCAAGGATAGTCGGCCCCGTACCCCCAGAAGCATAGAAAGTGGCTTAATCCAGCACCTACATGTTTACAGTCTTGTAACGACAATGGTCGCTTACA